>JAJIZL010051968.1:508-35182 GCA_023969395.1 Amblyomma maculatum
CAAATATCAAAGTTTTGTCATAAATAATAATTCAATGGGAATGAGAAAGCTCTACAAGTATTCTACTGCAAATATAGTATTGAAAGATAATTTGCTTGAAATTGTACCGGAAAATTTTTTTCTTATACGCAGTTAATGATAAGCAGTAATAATTATTCCATGCAATTAGTTCCGTACAATTACACTCGATAAAGCTTTCCAAGAGTTTATGATATGAGGTTGCAGTGTAAAGTTCTACTTCTGTTCAGCATTTGCTAAATATTTGTAATTAAGTATGATGCGTAATTAATAACGCAAGATTATAAGCGACATAGGCTATCCATGATTAGCACTTTTGTTTCTATGGCTTCACTCGTAGGTTTGACATTGAGACAGAGTTGAACGAAGGTCAAACGAATGCAGTTCGTCGGCGCTCGACTTTTGCATTCAGTACAGTTGCTCTTCTATAAAACACAACTCAGCTTAAAAAGAGCCGTAATAATGGCATCTGCGACATCGGAATAGCATCCATTTATTGTCCCCTATTCAAAGCAAGAAATGGTGTATGCAGTATTGCTGCGGAATCAGCCTGAAGGTATAGCGAAGCTAATGAACAAAGCTCGTAATTAGAAGACTAATACACTTCCCAATCATTCTTCTAAAATCATTCTTTCTAAAAGAGGCACAAAGATTTCATTCTTCTTCTTCATCACTAGTTGTCAACACCAAAAACGAATACAACTTGAGAGTCTGGGACAATGTTTGACATTACCCGTCTCTTATTTCATCTTAGAGTGATGTTGTTTATTTGCATTTTACCCAAAAAGCAACGAATTTGGAATTGTCACTGCATTTGTTGCTCACAAACGGTTTATCGTGGGCGCGTGTTAGTCGTGAACGTGTGCGAAGAAGACGAGTTACAGAAGAAGCCGAGTTGATCATTTCTCCCATCCTGGTAAGTCCAGAGTATTCCGCCGAATAAACAGGCGCAAAGTGTATAAAAAGCCATGTTTTAGGGGATGGTATGGCAACGTTCTAAAAGCTTACAAGCAAGAGTGCGCGACGCATGCAGTTTTTAGTGATCACCTTTTCTACATCGATTGTCACTGCGCCATTTCTGCTGTCAGGGCTTATTCGTTTTGTCCCTGCTTGTATTCGCAGGCCAATATTTCACTAGTACGTTTGGCGCGCAGAAATGACCTGTAACGAGTAATGTCTTTTTTTCGCACCCTTCAGGTTATCCCTGTCTTCGTGCACCAATCTTGCCGTGAATCACCTGCGCAATGAGCAAGCAAGAAGGTACGTGCGCGCTTCTTTCATAGGTTCTAGATACTCTTTACCACCCATCTCAACCAAGTTTCCTTCTTGAACAGTGCAGAACCTAATGGAGCATTGGACCATTATGGCCGATCTGCCTGCTTTCGAACAATACTAAACCTAAAGATTCTTAGGAAAGAACAACGGACAAAAAGTGTAAATCGCAGCTCACTGATTTCTTCCCAATCCGCTGCGCGTCAAGTCGAAGCAATAAAATGTACTGTCGTGTTGGCTAAGCAGAAGCAGGCCTCGTCTCCAATGTCCCAACGAAGGACTTAACTGAAGACACCACTTATTGTACACTTCGCCCGAGGAAAACTTGCCTAGACAAAAGAGTGTTTGTTTCGTTCTCATCTATGAAAAGGGTCCTGATTACGTTATGTTTCGCAACAATACCACTTCTGAGCACTAATTGTCTAGACTTGACCAAAAATCCGCATTCCTTAAGATATTGTGATTGTGGCCAGCGGGCGTATCTCTGGCCCATAATGAACCACCCACACCCTCTTGGTACGAATAAGTTGTAGTTAATACCGCTGCATCAAATAAACACACATTTGTGTTCGTGCAGGACATTTTGAGTTGAGCAAAGTTGGGATTGCAACAAGTGCGACTTTTATTAACTAGCCTGCGTCTTAGCTTGCTTTCTCATAGCGAATAAATAAAACAACAATGCATTTTCGTAACAGTTAACCAAATAGGGCAGAAAACAAACCCTTGTGCTCTCCCCTCGCAGAGAGCCGCAAGTATTGAAGGCGGCATCTGCGTTTGGAAGAGTCAGCATATTTCGTTGTTGTCGCTGAGATAGATCTGAAGGAAGGTGGACCAAACATTACTGAAAACATTGTTGCGCTAAGTTTCGTGCAATTGGCTGAGAGCTAAGTGACTGAGCTGTCCACTTACCAATCTGCGCGAATGGTTCAAGCCCCCCTTATCCCCTCAATCTCCTCCATTATTTCTCTAGTGGCCTCTTGTGGCCTTGGGCTTATACACTGATGTCCCCCTTGCAATGTCTTTCTTGTGCAATATTTCCTTGCAGTTTTTGGATGATAGTTCCGTGAATTTTTGTGGAGAAGCGATAGTTCATAAGAGCTTCTGCTGCTATGATGAGGCCGGCTTCTGATTCTGAATACGAGCTTTTCTCGTCATCTGCACTAAATCTAGATTTGCTTCCCCTCTACCCCATTCCAAAGAAAGGCAGTGCCAAAGAATGTTCCAACTACCGCACGATCGCGCTTATTTCGCATGCTAGCAAGGTGATGTTGAAACTCCTCCAAGGTAGGCTGCAGCAGTATGGGATCGGGGGCTTCCGGACGTGCAAGTTGGGTTTCGCAAGGGTAGAAGAACTAGACACCAGATTTCCAACCTTCGCTGGATCATGGAAAAGCAAGAGAGTTCCAGAAACCCATCTACTCCTGCTTTAATGATTTTGCGAAAGCACTTGACTGCGTAGTCGCAGCAGATTGTGGCAAGCTCTCCAAGAGATGGGAGTTCCAATTCACCTCATCTGTCTCCTCAGGATCCTGTATGAAGGGCAAGAGGCCACATTCAGAACTGGGCATGGTCTTACTGATTGGTTTCCGATTGAGAAAGGAGTGAGACAAGGCTGCATCCTGTTGCCCTGCCTGTTTAACCTATAGGCTGAGTGCATCATGAGGAAGGCCGGTCTGGACGAGTCTTCAGCTGGTGTGAAGATTCCTGGAAGACGTATCAACAACCTTAGATATGCGGATGATACCACTTCAATGGCAGAAAGTGAACTGGAACTCAAGAGACTTATGATGCGCGTACAAGAAGAGAGTGAGAGGTGTGAGCTTAATCTGACCATTAAAAAGACAAAGATCATGGCGTCTTGCCCTATCAAGTCCTGGAGCATCAAGATAAAAGAAGTGGAAGCTTTGACAGCTTTTCTCTTCTTGGGCTCCAACCTCGGAAAGAGACTGCAGCCATGAAATTAGCAGACGCCTGCTTCTGGGAAAGAGAGCAATGGTTGGCCTTGACCGCCTAGTAAAGAGCAGAGACATTAGCCTGCCAACCAAGATCCGTATAACTCGTGCTATGGTCTTTCCAGTTGTTATGTATGGATGCCAGAGTTTGACTGTGAAAAAGGCTGACCGCCGAAGGATTGACGTGATTGAATTGCGGTGCTAGCGAAGACTCTTGAGAGTTCCTTGGACGGTAAGAAGATCAAATCAGTCGGTATTGTTGACCATAAATCCAGACTGCTCATTGGAGGGCAAATTCTAAAGTTAAAGCTCAACTACTTTGGTCATCTGATGAGAAGAGAGGAGTCACTGGAGAAAGATTTGATGTTGGGAAAGGTTGAGGGTCGCCGGAGAAGGGGTAGGCATCGGACGCGATGGTTTGATGGCATCCTCGAGGCGCTGCAGATGAAGTTATGTGATGTTAGGAAAATAGTGAGAGTCCGGAAAGCGTGGCGTGATATGGCCCATAGGGTCACGAAGAGTCGGACATGACTGAACGACTGAACTGAACTGAACCTGCAATAGCGATTCGCTTTCGGTATATAGGAGCACATGTCAATGTTTTGGAGCTATGCTCCATTCCTCGCCGCTAGGCTGAAGGTCACATCAGGCTTGGAATTGACCACTAGCGGGAGGCGCTCCGGGGCCGCAGCTGTACGCTCCGCTTTTAGGTCCGCTGCAGCGCCGACCGTGACTCCAACCGCTCGCTCGTGCCAGTTGTGTCACGTGGTTCACCCTATAACTCACTCCTGTTGATACAAGGGCTGCTCTCGCCGTCAATAAATCCCGAAACAGACATCAAAAGAAAGTGGCTGCTCCTGGCCCTCCGAGGCTGGGAATCGAAAGGGCCCGCGCCGCATGCGGATGGGGTCCTTTTGTAATTTTGTGTATTTGTTGTTCATGTCGTCGTAGCCTTTGCCTTTTTGTCGGCTCAACAATGCTTGACCAAGCGTTTGATCTGTATAACCCGGTATAGCTGAGTTGAGCGACAACGTGTTATGGTAATACCAGGCCAGTAGCTGTGCTTTGCCAACTGAATGATAGAAAAAAAGAACAAGTATCCCACTTTCATATTGCACTCTAGCAATATAATTACTATTCCTTCTGAACGCAGGCGAGAATTCAAACCCGCAGTCACGCAGTACCTCGCGCTTGTCTTCGAAACGCCTGCGCCGATGCAGTGAAGGTGAGCCTGGTCCTTTCGTACTCTTATGTAAGAGCAGGGCTACAAGGAGAGGTTGTGCCATTAAGACTGTCTCGCTGGTGTACATCAGGAATTTTGCGGTAAGTAGAGGGATGAATGAATTCAAAAACGTTTATAAAGTTCAGCGTGTCAGAATTTTGTAGCACTTAAGGACGATGCACTAACGAGTGATTTTTCACTTCCAGTGATAGGAGCACCATAATGTACGTTAGGCCCCATACAATACCACAGCGTTCCTAAATTCATTATCGCACTGCTGGGGGAGTAAAAACCTTTAACCATTTGTCATCCGCTGTTTTCAATTGCTGAATGTCTTCAGGAACAGTGTGTTTATCGATGGAAGACTAATGGGGTCTATAACTACACGAAACCTATAAAAATATTTGGTATCTCTTATAGCTTCCTATGTAGTGAGATAACTGTGGACTTCCAATGAGACCTTTGGTGAGAATCACAGCCATGCTTCTAAATTTTCTTCTTATACATTCTCCAAAAAATATGTGCATAAAAAGGAACAACCTTGGGATATACTCCTCAATCAAAAGCCATGAAGCGAAATTGCTGAAATTAGGAAGACCCCTAGAGTTCTCTTTAAAAGCAGGCGCTATTGCGCCATTAACAGCACCTTTTATTTACTAAAAAATTTGGCATTGAGAGAATGGCATCACAGGTATTTAGTTGATCTGTTTTTTAAGGGAAGGAAGGCGAAACATCTATCGCACTTTTCGCTGGAGACCAACGCTTACAGTCAGTAGCTTACCATTGCAGCTACAGAAGCCGGCGATCACAATTGTTATCGCCAATTAGCCTCTACCTTTAGTTGCCAATAGATGCTAAATGAAATGTGCAATTGTATGGCATAACCATTAACACTGCCCAATGAGCTGTTTCTTCAAGGTTTATTACAAAATCGCGAGCGCATTTTAGCCGTCACGCTTTATTCCAATCTCCACATGGCTTCTTTCAAATTTGTCCCTCACACCGCTAGACCCGAAAAAGGGCTGCATGTTTATAAATGCAGCACCACCATTCAAAAAGGCGGACAGAAACCACCTTAGGAGGCACATTCGTTTAGTAACGTTTTCTCGTTAGCAATCTTCAGCAGATACAGCAGACTCCTCCTTGCGTCCCTTTTTTTGTTGCCAGTTTAGAAGCAACGTATATTGTAAAGCGATGATCAGTACAAACGTTTTTCTCTGCTAGGAGGTCTACTTTGTGCAGGTCATCGTTTGATAGAGGTGTAACGCGATGCACTCGTTTCCTGGGTGACGCCCGTGCTGGGTAATGAACTCCCGGCTGTAGAATTTAGCCGGTGCTCTCTCGCCTACGGCATCCCTCATGTCTGCATCGCTTTGAGACGTTACGCCTTATCAGAACTATCTTGTCCCAGTTAAAGTAACAATCAGTGAAGGCGACCACAGCCAGAAAGAAGGCAATCATGGGAAGCGGCTTTTGGGGAAGATAGCAGCTAATCGAGGCTTCGAATATTTTCCGAAAAAAGCTGCATTTTAGACGAGTTACGAAAACTTGCTCGTGGTCCCTTGGGCATTACAATATTGCGTTGTGCAGCAGATCGCAGCAGTAGTTCTTTGACACTTAGGACCGATTTCTGGCGTTGCGTGATCTTGTACCCAGTGGGAATAGTGTGCGCTGTGAACGCATGTGTTAGGAACACTGAGCTCAAGCTCTTCTCATTGGTTAATATAGTCCGGACACAGCCGACACAGCATGTGTGTTTGTGCTGTAACTGCTGTAGCAAGTAAAGGGGGGGGGGATTTAAGACGTACAAAATGGGAAATAATTGCAGTTTTTTTTTAAGTTCGCATATTTTGTTATCTCTCTCCACAGTGCTGACAATGCGCCAATACTAAGGAATTCATGAAACGAAAAAAAGGACAAAGAAAATTGTTCTACTCGTTAGAAGCACGTACGACAATGACGCCTAAAATTCACTGTCGATGTCCCTTGCACGTGTGCTAGTGCTCATCGCTTATAAAATAGGAGGATGGATGTAGTGATTTTGTGTCTTATAATGATTTTCTTTATTTTTTGCAGTGCTTGATCCAAGCGCACAATGTATTGATTCGAGAATAATCTAATGTCCTGACGCTTTCTAAGGAAGTAAGATAAGTTTAGATAATTCAAGAAAATTGAAATTTCGAGAAGAAGACGGGGCCATAAAACGCCAAGATGACGCAGACGCATGTGTGAACATATTCGTATTTATTTGCTCCGTGTTTTTTTGCGCAACTTTGTATCTTGTATTATATACGATCGAACTCGCCAAATTTTATGTCCTACTTTTGAGGTAGGTCATTAGATTTCTTCATCATTTGCTTTTTCAGGAGGACAGGCATCCGTCAGGGTGTTTTGATATGGATTTCGCCTGTTCCTTCTTAATTCATGTAGTTGAATCCAAATCTATAAATAAAAAAGAAGAGCATTCGTTAGTCTTCCGACAAGAATCCCAAACAAGGATATGATCATGGACTGCAGCTTCGCTCAGGCTGAAAAAGATCAGAGAATTATATGCTTATTTTAACGTAGGGAATGCAGCTGGACTGATGGCAATGGCATGACTTTATTAATGCCTACTGGCATAGCGCGAACACTTCCATACACGAAATTGCTTGCTTCTTCTTCTTCATCTGTATGAATGACACACCTCAAGTTTATCTATGTATATTTTGATAATCTTTTGAATCAGAACAACGCAGGGCTTCGATTTAAAATCCAGCATTTCACTAAATTTTATATCGAACATTCATCATCATCAGCCTGATTATACCCACTGCAGGGCGAAGCCCTCTCCCATATTTCGCCACTTAACCTGATTCTGTGCTAGCTGCATCCACTCGACCCCAGCGAAATTCTTAATCTCATCCGCCCACCTAACTTTCTGCCGCCCCTGCTACGCTTTCCTTCCCTTGGAATCCAGTTTGTTATCCTCAGCGACCATCGAACATTAGTGCTTACCAATCGACAGCCGCCACTGCTACCTCGCTATCTTTTCACCGCCAAGATGTACAGCCTTTATCAAACGTTTACAGCCCAGAAGGATTGCTTTTAAGCCGCATAATATGACTTCTATAATAATTGTGGAAGTCCTAGTCATTGGAGAGGGTAGGACGAAAACTCTTCCTGCCTTCAGCAAGTATGGAAACCTGGGAACGCGTTATTAGCCACAAAGCATCGCTCAGAAGTAGACCCCCTGGGCTGTAAACTTTTGATAAAGGCTGTACATGCGCTAAGCAAAGACATTATTCACACTCAAATCAGTCTCTATTATCAGCACCTGGTCATTTGGTTCATTAATGCTTTAGAGACTATAAACAGTCACCCAGATTATCCTCTCCTATCAATAATACTTTGACGTAGTTCATGAATGATAAAATTGCCAGGGGGTTTCAATATTGCCGTCAAACTACTGGCAGCTATGACGTTCCCCACAAACCAAACTATTCGTTTCACAAAAAAAACGCGAAACACGAGTAGGCATAAAAGCAGACCTCACAACACAACCCTGCATGTTTTTGTGGCGTTTACGCTTTCGTGGAGGATCTTAGCTTTGCGTATATGAACAATCAAACCCGTCTCGCCCCTCATTGCAAACATTGCTGTTAGTTAAGGTCACAATATTTGGATTCTTTTCAAGTTGCAGAACTAGTTAATACCACTGTATATAGCTAAATAAATATGGTACGGGTTCTCGTAACGTAGGTGAAAGCGCTAAGTCCTGGGCGCGCAACAAGTCGACAAGGCCGCCCGTGGCAAGCCATGGCGGCCAGAAAACTGATGGTCAGAACTTGGACTCCGCAGGGCCTGGTGAGTAGCAGTCTTATAGCATAACCGGTATTTCATAGTACGGGAGCCGAAAACGGCGCGTTATAAAAGTGATCAAAAGGCTGAATAAACATAGCAGAGGTCTCCTCCGTTAGTGCATTAGTGGACAAAGGCTTTGCAACTAGAGATATCGTTAGGTATGAAATGGTGTTCTAGATGCTGCAATGCTTTGCCTGGAGGTGACTACTCTCTGAGGAATGAGCAGCAGCATTGCCGTAAGACAATGAAGGTCGGAGTACTGCTTGTTCTGCGCTAAGAGAGAAGAGTCGTGGAGGACACATGTCGTTTATCGACAAGGGATCTACTTTGTTGAGCAAATGCTAGTGGTTACGACTCTACTGCAAAGCTTACGCTAGCCTTCTCTTTGGCTACTTTAACCCAGCAGACTGAGCTCAGTCCTGCTTGCATTCCGTGCATTTCGTGCAGCTCCTGCTGGAACGTTTCCGCGTACGTGCTTTATAAGACAGGCAGGATAAACCTGTTTGCTTGACTACCTTTACTCAGCGGGTTGGGCTGAGTCCTGCTGATAGTGCACGCTCTTTGTGTACACCTTACTGGGATTCCGCGTATATGCATTACGAGACAGGTACAGTAAACGTATGTGATCGTTGCGGTCGATTGCTGCGATCGATTGCTCAACCAGGCTTCTTAACAGAGATGATTTCTGTTCCCAAACATTTATCAACCTTGGACGCTACAAACCGCTTTTACAGAAAGGTCCAGAGATAGGCATGTTGCCAGCACACACACAAAAAAATAAACGTGATATATACCTTATTGGAAAAAGAAAAAAGAAGCTGTCTATTATTCAAAGAAAGTTTTTGGGTAAGTCAAGGTTTCCGGCCTCGAGGCACAGTCCACCAATGGCCAGTAATACGTAGCTTCTAAGCCCCATTCATTGCATTATTATGCCGAAAGCTTTTAATGGCTAATTCTGTCGTAGACAAAATGTGTCTCGCTTTTGCGGCGGCTCTGATTGGCTGAGGCGGGATGACATCATAGAGGTCTTAACCAATCACAGATCACCACCACAATATGCGCGAATGTGTGCCTTATATGGCCATATAGCGACCAACGATAAGTTAAATTGATAAATTTTTACTAATTCATGACTGAATAAGTAATTCATTAAGTAATCAATAAATATATATTACAGTAAATAATTGCCTGCCTATTACCTAATTAATAATTATCTAATTAGGGCTAGTTGTGTAGCAGAATGCGGCCGTCAGGCTTTCGCCCTTCACTACTTTAGTCGTGAAGTCCCTAGTAATTATTGCTCCGACTGAACGCCACCGCCATAAATAACTAGAATTTTGGTGAAATGTTAGCCAGTGCGGTATTTGCGCTGCCGTAAAGACTGCATAAAGCCGAGTCTGTAATAACGTTGATGGTTTTAACATAATTATCACATCACTTTTCATTCTTATGATTTAATTTATTATTATTATTCGTTTTATATTTTGAAGTGATGTACATTAGGTCACAAGGAATAATTCTGAATTGCAGCACAAAAATATTGTCACAAAAAGTTTGAGAGTTTCAACGCTGCTGAACCGAATGCGGAGTGAAAGTTTTGGCTGCAGGTGACCGATCGTTGCATAGAACTCTACCAGCGTTCCGTTGAGCGGATCAAAGTTCACCAGCATTTTAGATAGAGTATCCATCGAACCCGACCGCCGGCGGTTTGCGTTTCGATGAAGGCAAAAAGGAGAGCCGTCCGTGTGCTGTCTGTGCAAGTTAAAGATCGCAAAGTGGTCGATATTACTCCGTAGCCCTCCACTGTGGTAGGGTGGCTAGAATGGGAGGTGTGATGAACGCGGCGCGCTTTCCATACAGAGGGTTGACCCGCCGAGCGTAAGACACCCGCGCAGCGGAGGTGGTGGTAAAAATATTTTAATGAAAATGATTAGGAGGTTGTAGCGGCGGTTGGAGTCCTCAGTCCGGAACCCCATTGGCGTAGGCTGCTGTCCGCGCTCTTCCGATGAGTTCTTTTTGAACCCTTGCGTCCGAGCTGGTCAGAGCTGCCTCCCACCCCTCCTGCGTTGGCTGGTTATTAATAGTGACAGTCTGATTTCGCTGGCATGCCCACACCATATGGTATAGGTCCGCCTTCTCCCCGCAGAATTTGCATTGTGAGTCAAATGACTCTGGATCTATTGCGTGTAGTCTGCGTGGATTGTTAAAAGTGTTGGTCTGTAGCTTGCGGAGGTGTATCTCCTCCCCTTTATCTAGTGTCTTTGCCGGTGGAGGGTAGACCCGGCGAGATAATCTTAAGTGCTGAAGTATTTCGGTGTAAGTTAGCAATGGGATAGGAGGTTCCACGAGATCCGTATTGGGTGCCCGGGGGAGAAATGCTCGGGCTGAGGCGTGTGCGCTCTCGTTCCCTGGGATGCCCTGGTGACCTGGTACCCATACTAAGTGTTTATCCATGGGTTGGTAGCCACGGGTGTAACTATCTTGCAGGATTTTAGCTGCTAGCGGTGCAATCCTGCCCCTGAGGTAATTGCGATATGCTGTCTGTGAATCTGTAAGAATGTATTCTGAGGTAGTGTGTGTCGCAGCTAGGGCAATTGCCACTTCCTCCGCAGCCAGTGTGTCATGGCTGTGTAATATTAGTCCATCCACTGTTTTATCTTGGTGTACTACCGCAACGGCCGCCATTCCCTGTTCAGGACCCGCAGCATCGACATAGAACACGCCCTCGCGCCCGCCGTAGTGCCTTTTTATAGCTTCCGCTCGTGCTTGTCTTCTTGGCTGGTGAAAGTCGGGGTGCATATTCCTCGGTAATGGAGTTCCCTTGAATTGTCCTCTCCATGAGGCTGGGATGTCGCTTTTAGGGTCTAGCTGTTCGGGGCAATTGATGTTCAAATCGTTCAAGACTTGTCGGCCAGTCAGAGTCGTGGAGAGTCGTACCACCTGCGCCGTGAGGTGTGCCTCAATCAGCTCGTCTACCGTGTTGTGGACGCCCAGTCGTAAAAGCCGGTCCGTCGATGTCGTAAGAGGGAGGCCCAGGGCCTTCTTGTAGGCTGTTCTGATTATGACGTCGAGGTTCTTGATGTCAAACTTCTTGAGACGAAGGTAGGGTGCCGCATAGACGATGCGGCTCACGACGAAGGCCTGCACCAGTCGGAGAGTATCTTCTTCGCGCATCCCTGATTTCCGCGTCGTTATTCTGGCGATCATCCTGCCGACTTGCTCGCTCACGAGGCGGAGTTTCTGGATGGCGAGGTGGTTGTTGCCCTTGTTATTGATGCATAGACCCAGTATCTTAACGGTCTGAACTTCCTTTATGGGTGAGTTGTCAACGTGGATGTCGATCGTGGCCTGATTTTTGCGCTGGCGGAAGACTAGGAGTTCACATTTTTCGGGAGAGCAGGTTAGTCCACACGCTCGTGCATAATTCTGAACTGTTGTTGCCGCTGTTTGTAGTTGTTCTTCCATCATTCCCATACTACCCCTAGTTGTCCAGATGGTTATATCGTCAGCGTACAGGGCGTGTCGTATGCCCTGTATCTGATTTAGAAGAGGTGGAAGATTGCGGAGTGCAATATTGAACAGAAGTGGGGATAATACTGCCCCTTGCGGAGTGCCTCTCGTGCCCATCTTCACTTGCGTTGTTTGTTTAGTGCCGATGCTGATGTTGACTGTTCTGTCTTTAAGGAAATCATAGATGTATGAGTAGACTCGCTGGCCACAGTTGGTGGTCTGGAGATTTTGGAGGATTGTGGAATGTTTGACATTGTCAAACGCTCCTTTGAGGTCGAGGGATAGAAGTGCTCGGTCACTGTTTCTGCGTGCTGGATCAATGACTTCGCGTTTGAGTTGCAGAAGCACATCATGGGTGGACAGATGTGCTCTGAATCCAAACATCGTGTGTGGCAGTAGCTCGTTGTTCTCTAGATAGTTGGAGAGACGTGCGTGGACTGCCTTTTCCATGAGTTTGCCTGCGCACGACGTGAGGGATATGGGGCGTAGGTTTTCAATGCTGATTTTCTTGCCGGGTTTGGGGATAAAGTGTACATTGGCTGTTTTCCATGCCTGTGGAATGGTGCCGATGCGCCAGCATTCGTTAACGTAATCCGTAAGTTGCTGCAGTGCCTCCGTGCCGAGGTTGGTTAGAAGTCCGACCGTAATTTTGTCTTGTCCCGGGGCTGTACCTCGGCGCATATCTGCTAGTGCTGCTATGATTTCTTCTAAAGTGAAGTCTTTATCTAGGTCTTCGTTCGGTTCCCCCCGGTATTCTGGATTTGAGGGTTCTGCGTCTCTCGAAGTGCAGATATAGCGACGCGTGAGTTCATCCATGAGTTCATCATCCGTGCCTTGAAAGTTGTGTAAGGCTCGATGCAAATTTCTACGTTGTTCACTCTTCGATTTCGGTGGATCAATTAGGCATCGGAGAAGGTTCCACGTAGTCTTGCTGTCTAGGCGACCTTTGAGGGATTCGCACCTTTTTAGCCAATTGGTGCGAGCGAGGTCCCATGCGTATTGGTCTGCTTGAGTAGTTAGCTTCGCTATTCGAATTCTGAGTTTTCGATTGTGCCTTTGTTTCTTCCACCGTTTTATGAGACTACGCCTAGCTTCCCAAAGGTGTAGAAGATGGTTGTCAACAGCTGGGTGGTCCTCCGTGGTGGCAAGGGTTTTTGTGAGGTTTTCTTTAAGGTCGAGAATAGATGCCGCCCACTCTTCGTAACTAGTTATTTGTTCCGATGTAACTAGTTTAGTATCCTTCCTGAATTTCTCCCAGTCTGTCATTCTGGCTTGCCCACGAGGTTTGCTGTGCTTGTTGCTTTCAAAGATGGTCTGCAGCATGTAGTGATCGCTGCCTAAGGTCTCTCCCGTATTGAGCCACTCATAGTTGCGGGCGTTGCGGACGAGCGTCAGGTCGGGGGAGGTATCCCGAGTTATGCTGGTACCGACTCGAGTCGGATGCTGCGGGTCAGTAAGTAAGGTGAGTGCCATGTCAGCGATGGCGGAAGCTAGTTTCCTGCCTTTAGTGTCTTCCTTTGGATATCCCCATAATGGGCTAGAAGCGTTAAAGTCGCCGACTATAGCTAGGGGAGCTGTGTGAGCTTCTCTTAGTGCTTTGATAAAGATAGCGTCAAAGGCTGCGCGGCGCTGTTTGGGGCGACTATATATATTGAGTATATAGGTGCCCTTGCTGTTACGGTGTTGTGGTAGCAACTTTATGAAGGTATATTCAATGTCGCTGTGTAGGTCAAGGTCTACAGTGGTTGCTGTGCATGATTTGTGGACCAAAATACATGTCGAGGGGTTTGTTTGATGTGTTGAGTATCCTCTGATCTTAGCCTCCATATTTACTTCTTGCAGGGCTATTATTTGCGGCGCATGAGAATAAGAGTCTATGTATTGTTGTAATGTTTCCCTCTTGCGCTTTAGTCCCCTGCAGTTCCATTGTAGGATGGTGAGTTTAGGTCTTGGTTGTGGCGCCATGTTGAGGATTAGAAATGTGTGTCGGATCCTGTGGTGGATCTTCAGGTTCTTTATCAAGTTCAGGGATGACTAGGCGACGATTTCCCATTTTGCCCTGTAGTTTTGTGCCCTTGTTGTGAGAAACATCCGAATATTCCTGAATTTTTCGGTCAATTCTAATCTCCTGCGCTTGCATCCTGATTAGAACTGGTTCAAGTTTTTCCATCATGGGCTTGATGACTGATTCTAACATGCTTTTGATTGTCGTCTCGATCATAATTTGTAATTTATTGGCCATGAGATCTTGGACTGTGTTTTCCAAGCGGGTAATGCGGTCCTGTGTTTCGGTGTTCTCAATAAATTGCGGCATGGGTGCCTGCGGTGCTGCTGCCTGCGGTTGTGGTACCTGCGGCATTGGCGCCTGCTGTGGCGTCTCTAGTGCAGTTTGCCTGTCGATAGTGCTAGTATTTAGCTCCTGTGGGTACGGAGGGTGTACCTCTTCCTTGTCCTCCTCCATCGGACATGCCTGTTGTGTCAATGGAGGTAATGTGTTCTTCGGGTTGGCTGCGACGCCTAATTGCTCTTTTAATTTCCTATTTTCTGACTTTAGTTTCTCGATCTCTGCTTTAAGTTGTTTGTAAGCCAACGCTTCGGGGGAGGAGGCAGCTACATCTGCCCAGCTCACCTTGCCGTCGTTGCGCTGGTCCTTGTAATGGGGTCCTGTTGTTTTCTCAGCTGGACGACTGCCGGTGGGGTGCGACGCCTTGTCGCTAGTGCCACGTCCTTTGCTTGATGACCGGGAGCCGCGTGGTCCTGAGTTGCTGCTGTTGGACTGGGCCCGTTGGGTCAGTCGGTCCCCGCTGTTAGATGTGCCTCTGCGGCTGGACCGGTCCCGAAACTTGGCCCTGGACTGGTGACTGTCTTGACCTGTCTTGGATTTGGCTGGTTGTGATGTTCGGTACTTGAACTTGCATTGATTCGACCCCATGGGATGTGGGCCTTCGCACACTGTGCACTTGGGTTGGCAGTCATGGGCTTCTTGAATGTCGTCCTGGCCACACTGCGGACATCGTGACTGCGCAGGGCAAGGGCAGACATCCGCCCGGTGTCCAAGTTTCCCGCACAGCAAACAGGCTGGTGTTGTTTTCTTGTACAGGCGCACGGGAAGCGCCTCTCCGTAGTAAAAGACGTGAAAAGGGACCTTTCTTCCTTCGAAAGTGACGGCCGCTTTGTTGGAGGAACCTAGTTTTCTCACGCTCACCACTGGTGCGTCCGGGGAGCGAAGCGCTTCCGTGATGTCTTCGTTGGAAACCCTAGGGTCCACCTGTATTACTCCTTTACATGTGTCGTCAGAAGGCCGGAGGTAGGAGTACACTGCGTGTGCTGTGTCCCCTAGTTTAAGTTCTTGAATTGCGAGGATCTTTCTGATTATTTCGGCATCTCGTACGCCGACGACGATGATGTTTTGTTTTCAAATGGGCCAAACGCTGAGCGCTGCTGATGTGTTATTAATGCCTGCTGCCATGTGCAAGGAGCTTCCGAGAGTGTTGCTTCCCCTGAATTTGCTGAGATCCAGCGTTCCTCTAGGTTTGATTATGATGACTGCATCTTGCTTGTCGAGACGCGGCTGCGGAGGAGGCTTCCAACGCTTGACTTGCGTGCGTGGCGTCTCCTGCAGCGGCGTATCAGCTGCGGCGGTGAAGTGGCCATCTGGCGTTCGTCCTTTCTGCCGTGCCGAGCGGTTGTTACGGGCTGATGCGCGTTCCCACTCTTCTATCTTGCGTTGGATGTTGGCTTCTGTTACTTTGTCGAAAACTGGCGTTTTCGCCTGCGGAATGGTGACGATACGCATTCCATCCGGGTCGTACCCCGTCAAGGTTGTCATGATTTGCGGCAGAGTTTGCCCGCGGAGCCGCGGCGGGCAGCTGACTCGAGGCCTATCTGTTAGGCTTAGCTACTCGCTCGATCCGCTTGAACTTGAAATCCTCGTTGAAAATGGTCCCACCTGAGAAACGGTGGTCTCCTCGTTGTTCTGAAGTGCCCGGGAACAAGTCCTGCTGCTTTTGAAGCGCTTTGGAAATCCTTGTCCGGGAAAGGAGCATAAATTCGGCGGAGCCGATGTAACACACGGCCGTCCTTCCCGACTCGCGCAGCGGAGGAGTCGGCGGCGGCTACGACGCGGCTCTCCAGCTGTGCTCCGTGTGGCGTCATTCGCTCCTCGCGCAGGTTCAGTTTGGGCTCTCCGGGGCCCCACGAATTTGCTTAGACGTAGCGTACGGTTGCTTTCGCAACAAAACTGACTTTCTGGTAAAGTAACTTCAGTGACCTTTATAATTGCACATATTCAAACTACTCTGGTGAATTCAGATATACGGGCTGTACATAATTTACGGCTGCTGATATCAACTTTGTACCTCTAATGCGCACTTCCGCCAAGGTCGTGTTATTCTGCGATCGTGAACAAATGGCGGTCGCCATGGGAATGGCGTGCCCCGCAGCAATGGTGCAGTGGTTAGGATGCCCGACCACTGTGCCGGATTGCCCGGGGTGGTGGTGAAGGGTGGCTGTTCCGGGACCTACGGGGCTGGGACCGGTATATCAACGCCACTTGCGACGAGGGCTAGCCTGCCACCGAATTTTTATGCGCTGTAGGCCGTCATTACACCCACTTTCGCTTCGGTGGTGGACGACGGCTGTTGCGACGGGCGTCTTTCTGCCCCTTTTCGTTTTTTTGCTTCTCTATTTTCTCTTCCGTCCGCACGAGGCAGCGGAGGTGGTTCAGCTACAGAGCCAGTAGCAGGCCCATGCATTTTCTTTTTCTTTTTCCTTCAGTCGCAACACCATTCCGCGAGTGACGGATGCTGCGATTGGCGCGCAATTTGAAATTACCGAATACGTTTTTAAGTCACTCAATCAGGGTGACGTCAAGGATGTGACGTCACCCATCTGCCGTCGGCTATGAGGACGGGAACGAGTGCGCGCCAACGCCGATTGGGGACGCATCTTGCCTTCCGCTAGTGACAGAGGCTGCGCATTTCCTTTCCTATAAACGAATTATAGAACGCCGGTGAACTTAGACACGCTCGACATGGAAGCCAAGGAAAGTTTAGATGGTGGCGAATGGCGTCAATGACTGAAGAAATTAACTTCTGATCCCGAGGGTAGTCATTGCTTTTCGCTACGTATATCCAGGCATAGAAGAGATAAGCCATCTTTCATTTTTTAACGCGCACTGTCATCGAACAGCGCACAGAAGCCTGTGCTAATATTGTTGTTGCGACTGTAAGAAGAAGGAGAAGAAAATGCACGGCCCTGCTACTTGCTCTGTAGCTGAGCCACCTCCACTGACTCGTGCTTACAGAAGAGAAGATAGACAAGAAGGAATAAAGAAGAGAGAGAGAAAGACGCGCGTCGCAACAGCCGTCGTCCACCATCGAAACGGGGGGGGGGGGGGGGGAGGGCCGGGGGCAATGACCCACTACAACAGATAAAAATTTGGTGGCAGGCTAGCCCCTACCGCAAGCGACGTTGACCTACCGGTCTCAGCCCCGTAGGGCCAGGAACAGCCACCATTATGCTTTTCCCCCAGCGAAATGCGGCCTCGGTGGTTGGGTTCTAACGCGTGTGCTGATGATATGTCAGTCCAGGTTAAGGATCTCCATTTGATAGAAATTATTCGAGAGCCCTTCATTATGGCAGCTCTTTCTCTCTTCTTTCAATCTCTCCCTCCTCCGGCGCGGTCAGTGGGTTACTTTATACCCACGAATGTAACAGATACGGCACCTTGTTTTTTTTTTTTTCACAAATTTACAATTTTGCTAATAAACATATGAAAAATAGAAGTTTCGCGTAAAAGGCTTTGTTCGTAATCGTCACAGCGGGAAAGAAATCAATAAAACAAAAAAGAAAATCAGTATTGTGTCTCATATCAGCAGAGCTATCTGTAAACATTCCTTTCAGGAGCATTGAGCCTCTGTACATTTTTATTTATATAATCTAAAAGTTCAGTTACAGCTCTAGCCGCTCCTACGTGTGCACTTTTCGAGATGAGCTTAAAATCTTTTTGTCACAAGCTGACACTAACTAGGAAAATTTAAGCTCTACATTATACCCCGCGTGTGTGAACTGACTAGCACCTTTTTAGGTTTACAGAAATGCGCCACCTGTTGCGGAAAAGAAGACATACCTGTGGGCTCTCTCTCTGTGCATCCTAAATGGTTGATATTTATTTCAATACACCCGGAGAGAACGTGCATGAGGGTTCATGATTAGAAAAGCACACATTTCTAGTCATGGTTTATTCACTGTAAGTTCTGTTAGTCTAAACTTTGCCTAGTGGAGACAGGCTCTTTCTAAACTGCATTTTTCATGATTATCTGTGCTTAAAAATTTTTCTCATTCTGCCCTCTCTCTACCAAGATAAGATGTGAGCATGCGTACCAGAGTATGCTTAGCAGATTTAGAGCAAAAAACATGGGCCGGCTAAAACGGCAGACGCTTGAACCTTCAGTAAAATCAATGCGCACTGGCCCCGATGCAGTTTTCAGTTTTCAGTAAGTCTTCGTACTTATGCCCATAAATGTATAAACGTCTCGTTCTTAAATCGAGTTGAAACATCCTAATTAGGGAGCCATTCTTTTCGGCTTCAAAATCAGCGATTGACGAAAAAATAGTTATAAACCTCCTCCGGTTAGTGCTCAAAATGTTTGCTACCATGTTTTGTACATACACGATTTCGGAATGTTCCTAGCAATGTGTCCCGTACATCACGACGTTATAATAGCATCACTGTCCAACGAGCTCGTTATGAATCAAGATTAAGTAGCGCAATATGCTTTTCATCATTAACACAGCGCACTGACAAGCTATGATTTGACCACATCGATAGCTATTACTAATAAGAGGTCCATATTTTTACGGCATTCGTAGGCAGATATGATGTAGCATCTGCTGCGTCTGCTGGTAGGTGATAGAATAACGCTGTTATATGCCGCTGACGGGGATAAGTCTATGATTACAAGAACGGACCAGCGGACTGCAATGGGCTCTAGTTTAAAGACTCAAAAATGAGTTTGTTCTCTTCGGTGTTCCACTACTAGCAAATGCCATTAATATTTTTGTTGTATGCATATAGAAGTGATTCCGTGATGTCTTGTTTTGAAAATGTTTTTCGTTTTGCATTTCCAAATCCACTGTGCGACGTTGCTGAGAGCAATTGTTACACAAAGATAATAGAAGAAAGCAAGATAATATTAGCATTGTTTTACAAAATGTTGTTAAATAAACAAAAATTAGGGCGATGCTTAAGCTTCGCTATTAAGGGCATGATACGATAGCATTTTACACAAACGGATGATGCTTTCCTCTTTCTTCCATTCTCTTTCTTCTATCTATCCTTCTTCAAATCTTTTGGTGCTTGACACTCAGCATAGCAAACATTCACTTTCCATTCTGAGCAGTTTGACACCTTCGAGATTTTTTTATTTTTTTAAATAGGTTACTTATTTAATTGACAATTAGGTATTGTAAATTTATTTAGCAGCACATAAGATTAGCTTTTCATTATGAGACATTTGACACCTTGGAACCTCTTTTCAATTTTTTTAAATAAAATACTTGTTTTGAGAAATTCATGAATACTATTGTAATCTTTAAATTGCCATCAGCAAGCACTGGCTTTTCTTTCTGAGCGTTTTGAGACCTTTAAAGGCGCTTTTTATATATATATTTTTTTTCATTCCTTTATCGCAAGTAATCAATTTATTACAATGATTTCATAATCTGTGATGTCATATTCCACACCGATCACTCATAATTCTCTAGAAGCACAAATTAGCATAGGAAAATTTATTTTACGCAGCCCTCATTTATTTCAGATACGGGGCGTTTACTACTTCTAGTACTACTACTACTACTACTGCTGCTACACTGACCGGGCGGCTTATTGGCCGAAGGAGCTTTATATGCTACTTAAATATAGCTAAAGCAATATAAAAAAAAAAACTGTAGTCGTTAATTAGTCCGAGTGATGTAGAATTCGCTGTAAAGACTACCATTTTATGCAATTTTATATTTCCTGTTTTCTTTTTTGCGAAATTTTCGCTTAAATACTTGTCCACACACTATGCTGCCTCGCATCGGGGTAACTAAAGCTAGGAAGCAAAATGAAGTCACTTTATCCATGCACAAAATTGCACAAAACTCAAATCTGCCAAAAAATTGCTAGCATGCCTCTCATACGTTCGGTCTATTATCTTCTATGCAGAGGAGTCGTCGAAGCGATTTTCTTCCCGAGGAAGTTCACGCTCAGGCCCGAAAGCGGAGTCCAAATGGCAGTCTCTGAACCGCTCACGGACGGCCCGTTCAAACATCAAACAACAGAAACTAGCAAAGGAGGCGACTAAAGATCAACCAGAAGTTAAGGAAAGTGCCGGTGAAGGACCTGCTGTGTCGGCAGTCAAAGTTAAGGCCCCGGCTTCTACGTCTAAGGAGAGCGCTTCGGCCAAGCCGCCCCCGGCGCCCTCTAAAGCCAGCAGCCGGCGTAAGGCCAGCGCGTGGGACACGTGGAAGTACCCTGTGTACGGCTTCGGCGGTGGCGTGGCCTTCCTGTGCGTCACCATTGCCCTCTACAGGGTTTGTTTTGTCATATTCTAGTGGCTTGGAACACATCCATGGAAAGAGAGAGGTTCGCTTAGATTGAGCACAACTGCGGTGAAGTAAAAGTTCAGTGGGTTGATAACGTCAAGTTGCAATCTAAAGGCAAGAACAACAGAAGAGGTTACATGTTGCATTATTCTGCATAAGCGTTGTTGGCCACTTCGAACATTTCAGGAAGCCAAGCAGAATGCTCACATATGGTAAATTTTCTCTCTGTTCATGCATTCTACAAGAGCCGGCGTCCGTTTAAGCTAGGACGTGGCAGTTGAAACCAGCATTTATTCATGCATAAAATGCAACCAAATTTGCCAAAAATATATAAGCCACACTGTGTATCCATGAAAAGTGCATTTAATTTTCAGCTGGTGGTTCCAAGTTCAGATGGCTTCTAAAAATAGCCTCCCAAATGTATCCCCGAAGCGCAAATATCACGGTATATAGAGCGCAAAAGGTTTTCCATGTAATACCGCTATTATTTGTTGGTTTAAAGGCCCAGCGCACAATAAAATATTTGTTAAACTATATGTACCTCGAGCCGTGTTGAGAAAAATGCCTTTACAAATCCATCGAACGCATGCGTGGAATTATCGAGAAATATAGTGAACTGAACGCCTCAGAGCTCACTCATGGTAAATCAAATGATCGTACTATCACTTTCGCGACATAGCGAAGGTTCAGGGGCACGAATAGTAGCGACCTCTGCGCTAAGAATTAATAAAGCATTATTTTGCTTTTAAAGAAGAAATAAGGTACAGCAATTAGGGCATTCCCTCATCGCTCTTCTGCATTCCAATAATAAAATAGCACAGCACCGTGTCAAGAATTCCGCGAATTCCTCCGCTCCCATGCAGCGAAACTCGCTGTGCGCTAGAAACTTTGAACTACCACCAGAAATTAGATAACATTTTCCTAATTTTTACTCTACGCACCGCTGCATATTTTTTTGTCATGTGGCAGATGTAGACCTGCGATTACTATGCGAAAATCGCATAAGAGAGGAATTTTACAAAATGTGCTATTTTATTTTGTGCTGGCTGATTTAGGAATGGTTCATTTGGGTGCTTCATATCTCTAATTTACCTAAAGTAACCTGAAACACGGTCTTCCTGGGGATTCATACAATTATTCAAATCAAAGGTGATTCAATGAAAGCCTTGAAAAATGGTAGATTCCAGCGTTCACGTCCAAATCAGATTTTAGGACGAATAAGTGGAGGGAATATGTAGTTCGCTTAGAGATGCTTTGTGCAGATTAGTAAAAGGGAGCTGAAAATGGAGCTTAGAAAAGTAATGATAAGCAAGTTTTGTGACAGCGTAGGCTAAATATGCGGTTTCTCGATACATTAGCACAGTCGCTCTGGGATTTAAGCGTGGGGCAGCTGAAAAAGAAGGATCTTCGATATAAATCTTACTCTGGGATTCAGATTCAGGCTGTTTCAAACATCACAATGAATATCGTATCAAACTGAGCACCGTACTACAAAGATAAATTGCGCAGATACCAAGCAGAAAGTATAAATTACGCAAGACAGTTATAAGTTAACCTTTTTTTAAAAAGGAAGAGTTAGGTAACCACATTCAGCGGAGATAACTTAATTTTTTTGCGTTTTACGTTTATAGAATGGCCGGACCAATGTATCAGCTTATATATTTATTGGAATTAGCGTCCTATTTTACTGGCAAGTACAAAAATCGTTGCTCTTCAACGATACCAGCGATTCAACGAAAGTATTGACCTGTCGATAGTTTTTAAATGCAATAACCATTAGATTCAGCACAATTTTAGAACTAGGAATGTCGTCTTGGAATAATAAATATGGAGAGTTGCTGTTAATGGGGCGATTAGATAACACTGCAGCTTGCAAATATGCGGGCATATGAGTTTATATTTACTGAAGGAGACAATATTCTAGCTTCATGAGATCAAGAATCCGAGTGCACTTCTTTATGGTACCACGCACACTACTGCAAGCCAAATTGAAGACTGATTGAGAGTGTAAGGAAATTCTCGCTGCTCATAGCAATAAATGGGATATAGTCGTTAATGAGTGAGAAGCTTTCCGAAATGCGTTCGCCTTTCTTTTGTTGTGAACGAACTATTATGACGACAAATAGAACGACTAGTGGTGCGATTGGTGGTAAAAACGTTTATTGCCACAAAATGAAAGAATTATTTCGGACTGGGGCGAGTCCAAGGTGACCTCTAGTGGTCGGGGGCTAGTTGCGTAGTTTTTATTAGGCTAGCCAACAGCTTGTTAGCGGGTCTAGATGCGTTGGTGGTTGCTCTGGCCCTACGCGGCTGGGACTGGTCGGTTACTGCCGCTTGCGGCGGGGGCTAGCCTGCCACCATATTTATTCTGGCTTAGGCCGTCATTGCACCCGCTACCGCTTCGGTGGTGGACGACGGCTGTTGAGACGCGCGTCTTTCTCTTCCTCTTCTTCTTCTCTATTCTCGATTGTTTCTTCTGTCAGAGAAAAAAGGAAGAGGGTGAGAAAGACGCGCATCTCAACAGCCGTATTTTCTCTTCTGTCCGCCCCGCCGGGGTGGTGCAGTGGTAAGACGCCCGACTACTGTGCCGGAGTACCCGGGTTTGAACCGGACCTCGGCGGCTGCGTTTCAATGGAGGCGAAACGAAGAGGCGTCCGTGTGCTGTGCGATGTCAGCGCACGTTAAAGATCACCAGGCGAAATTACTCCGTAGCCCTCCACTACGGCTCCTCTTTCTCTCTATCCACTTTCACTCCCACCTTCCTCCCTTCCCCTACAGCGTGGTTGTGGTGTCCACAGAAAACAAGTGAGACTGTTACCGCGTCTTTTCCTTCCTATAAATAAATAAATATCTTCTGTCAGCTCGAGACAGCGGATGTAGCTCAGCTATAGAGCCAGTAGCAGGCCGGTGTATTTTCGTTTCCTTCTTCCCTGAGTCGCAACAACAATAGCTTGTCCCATTCCTCCACTGAGGGAGCTGGCAAGAATTTCTTTGAAGGGGTTGGCTGGCGCATCCCCATAGTATATGGTCATGGCTCGGCTGCGTCCCGTCACCACAGTGCCCGCATGCAGGGTTGTATTCTTCGTTCGTGATTAAAGATAATTGGTAGGAACTAGGAATGGGGCCTTTGTAGGCGTCTGAGTGTCGTGGCTTGTGCCCGGTCCAGATCGGGGTGAGGGGCGTGGTACGTGCATCTTAGCTTGCGATAAATGTCTGTTATCTCCGCGTATGTGCGCGGCGCCTCGACGGCCGCGTCCCTTCCCGATGGATCTCCGGAATCCCGTTTGGTTAGGCCTCAGGATAAACGGTCGACACCTTCGTTTCTGGACATACCCGAATGAGCCGGAAACCACACGAGATTGATGTTGTGATTGAGAGATCGGCTGCGCAGAATTCGCTTCTCTAGCGCGCTTACTGAAGTACTGGCGAAATTTTAACGCGGTAGCGTCAAGGAGCTCGTGTCGCAGAAAAGCCGGTGTCGTCGGCGGCGTTGGCCGTGAACGATGAATACCGGCATGCACTTTATAAATAAAAAGCAACTTCCAAGATGGGCTGGGTGGGAATCGAACCAGTGTGAGACGGAGACGCTACCACACAGCCACGAGTTCGATGCTTGAAAGCGGTACAAAAGCGCTTCTAGTGAATGCGGTGTTGCCTTAGAAACGTGCCGTAGAACGTTATCCTGCGGTGTATATCGGTAATTATGAGCATGTTACTTACAGAAGTCGCAGTTACACGAGTAGCGAAGTACCTTTCCGCTACATTTCTTCTGCGCTCTGCGCACATGCAGAGCCATCTTGCGGCAAACACAGAAGAACCCCTCCTCGCAATGTGCGGCGCTGCCCCGACACGTGGCGCGCCACTCGCCCATGACGTTTCGCCGTGCACCCTCACGGGTTGTAGAATCAAGCTTTCCTTTCTTTAGATCACTATCTTCGCTCACCCGCTTCTCCCTTTCGGGCTATAACGCAATAATGCTATCGCGTTCCACTCTTGAAGGCGAAGCTTAAGCGTCCTCCAAATTTTTAACGGCGCTCTTTGAGTCGCTTAGGATAGTTTTGGTGAGGGGATCTGCGATGGCCAGTGCGACAGCCACTTCCTCTGCCTCGAGTATGGAGCTAGCATGAGATTTTATGGCATTAATGAAGGCTGACTTTGCAGTGGCCATACATGCCACGTATGCTCCGCTTTTGTTGAGCTGCATCCACGCACACTGCTTGTGGATCGTTCTCGTACTGTTTCTTATGGGTCTGTCCCCTTGTCTTCCTGCGGACATCATTTCTGCCTGGTAATATAATTTCTCTCTTTCCGCGTTCACTCGGTCCTGCCTACGGCGCTGGGCAGGTGTCCACAGAAGAAAGACCTCGTCACCACTACGTGACAATATTGTGCCTCCCCTTTCCTATGAACTAATTATTAATCGCACCACTATGTAAGATCCACAAGAACTTATGTGTTGCTGCGATTAATAATTGATTCCCAAGAATGGGAAGGTGCAGTATCTATCACCCTTGTTCTGTGGACACCTGCACCGCGCCGTAAGCAGGAACGAGTGAACGCGGTGAGAGAGAAAGGGGTGCCGTTGTGGAATAATCAAAGGTTATTGAATTCGGCTTCCTGAATTCAAGATCACTTGAGGGAAGACGTGATGATTAGTGCCGTGAATTATTGTAATCTATATTGTCGCTGCCAACAGCCGCAGTTGTGCTGCCTTATGATATCACTTATAGCTCGCACAATTATTTTGGCAATGACACGAACTTTTCGTGCACGCTCAAAGCCACTGGGCGCGCCTTTGACATTGGCCTTTTCCCGCTAATTGCATAGAGATTTTTTTATAATGACTTATGCCACTCGGGTCTGCATTAACAATGTATAAGGTCGTTCAGTCACAATTACCACTTTTGTTTAGGCGTTGATCTGCCGACTTTAAGTTCAGCGAAGACGAGTGTACCGGGAAATTGTAGTTCGGCGATCGCTTAAAAAGCTTGTTGCTATCGCCACTGTCGAGTTGCTTATTAGCTTATCTTTACTGGTACAGGTAGCCCCAACTAACAGTTCAATTAAGTGCAGCCCCAGCCTGTTCGCTTACTTCCTTCGGCCCTGTCACCGCGTCAAGTGAAAAAGGATGTAAAATATGTAAATATTACAATGTTACATAAGGAGAGCGAACATATTTTTTTGATTTCTGAGAAACATTCAGAAAAACACCAAAAATCGGTGAGCTTTTCTTGGCACTTGGGCACCTTGCCTAATTTCCATTTTCCTGGAACCTTCCCTGGCAACAGTGCGTGCTGAAAAATATACCACAGCACCCTCAGAATGTACTCTGTATGCTTCACTACTTTCAATTGGTGCAGCCCATAGTTCTGAGACGAGTATTACACTAGAGATGGCTGCCAGTATTCTCAATTGATGAAGCCTCATGTTCTGAGACGATTATTACACTACAGATGGCTGCTAGTATTTTCAGTTGATGAAGCCCCTAGTTCTGAGACGAATAATACACTAGAGATGCCTGTAGCTGGCCAATCTTTCTCAGCAAATGCAAAGCGTAATTGCAAGAATGTTCGTGGTGTAAGTCCCCTAGGCTTGCTCCTCCTTCTTCATACTTAGTGACGCCGCCACAGGCGTAGCTAGCGAAGCATATACCTTCAACAATGCGCTCCCGCGGTCCCTCTCACTAATGGATGATTTCCTACCTTGGTAGATGTACTATATATCGTTTTGCATTCATTATGGCGTCATTCAGCATCTACAAGGAGCTGTGTATAGGCGTATGCTAGCCACTGAGATTAGGTGTTAGCCGACGCTGAGCCCGCACGCTCCGGCATGCCGCACAGTCTGATCATATCGTGTACCCTGTCGACCAGGCAAGAAATTTCGTACCAAATGCAGCTTTATTTTCCTCATCCTCAGTTGAATAAATGCTGCCGTGTAGAAAACGTAGAAAAGGTGGGATTAGTGAAACTGGCCCTCTATTCTTCGGAGAACTTTAACCTGTCCTCTAGACGCAGCCACTAAAGAGAAAATCAGATAAAAGCTCCCCACACAAATATTTACGGTTTCCTGACCGCCTCCTGGAAGGAAACAGCGGAGGCAGGTGATACGCTCTACGCGCTTTCTTCAGCAAAGAGGTTACGTTCAACCGGTGCATATCATGCAGCCCTGTAAGATAGACATTACAGCGGTACGCATTGCTCAACAGAAGGATAAGTTGGGCTAGTTGTAGATTCATAGTGGATTAGTGAGAGGCACCAGTCTTGTGTTTTGTTCTCTTTGTCCTTATGTTAAACAGCGCCCGCCAATCCACCATACGCGTTACTTCGTGCCCAGTAGCAATAATGAAGGAGTTGGAGAGCTCGACCGCTGTGTTCAAAGAAGAAGGGTCGAATCCCAGCCGCGGTGGTCGCTTTTCGATGGAGACGAAGAACAAGCCACCCATGTGCTGTACGATTTGAGTGCACGTTATTGTGCCACAGGTGGTCGTAATTTCCGGAGCTCTCCAGTAATGCGTTTCTAATTGCTTGAGTGAATTTGGAACGCTGAACCCCATAAACCCCACCAAACCTTCATTGCTTCGTCGTTCTGTTATATACATGCTAGCCGTTTTGACTGTGTGTGGCTGGGCTGTGCACTTCTATTACCTCGTGCAATGCAGCTCATATTTCATTTCTTTTGTGGTGTCCATCATTTCCCGCCTTCATCTGCTCTTTGTTACGCGCCCGGCTAGCTCCAGCTTGTTTGCGCTTTTAAACAATTTATTCACCGGCATCCAACAATCACTCCGGTAGCGTACTGGTTGCAGCTTAGCCGCTGCGTATTACTATGGCCTTCCAGGACACACATACGCACTGTGCGACGCCTTCCTTCTATAGGGAGCCAAACCTCCAGTTTGCGCGACTGCAGCGCGCTGCTTCCCATGCGGCGAAATTCAGAAGCGCTGGCCAGGCGTGACGCTGCCGCGGCAACTCGATTCACCGTGCAACTAGGCTGCACGCGCTTTCTCTCTCCGAGTGCTACTCCCGCCATTTATTTATTTATTTGTCTTAACCCTGAGGGCCGTAAAGGCATTTCAGATGGAGGTGGGCAAAAAGAAATACAGGAAAAAAAAAACACTGTAAAAAGCGGGTACATAAATAATACAACCTATATATACAATATTAGCTATGAAATCGGCAATAATTGTATTAGTAGGCGCAAAACTAGTAGTACTTATACAATGCAGGTTAAAGCTTTGCGAAAGTTATTTGTATCAGTAATAGATATAATTTCATTAGAAAGATCGTTCCATTCTTTGGAAGTACGGGGAACAAATGAGCGTAAGAAAGAATCTGTTTTGCTTAAAGGGATGGCTACTTTGCAGAGAGGATCAATGCGATGCGATATGTAACAGGGTCTCTGAAAAAAATTTCTGTGTAAGACGGAATGATAATATAACTTGTGGAATAGGGTTAGCCGGCAAACTTTTCCTGGTGAAGCCAATGTTGGAAGACGCAAAATAGTTTTCATTTCTGAGACACTTGCTCTTCGGTTATAGTTAGAAAGAATGAAACGAGCAGAGTCATTCTGAACGGGTTCAAGTGCAGTAATTAAGTAATAATGGCTAGGATCACAGACTGCTGCTGAGTATTATAATTTTGGAAGTATTAAAGTTTTATAAACGACTGATTTCAAAGTAGACGGGTAGCGGGAAAAATTACATCACAGATAACCTAGCGTTTTGTTAGCGTTGTTGATGACGTAATCTATATGGAGCCTCCAAGTTAGGTCGGATGAAATGTGAATGCGGTGGTATTTATAAGAACGGATGCTATCAAGTTCAATGTCATTCAGAGTGTATAGAGCGGACGAATTAGCAGTACGGGTGACACGCATTACCTTGCATTTGTTAGAGTTTAGTTCCATCAGCCATTGATTACACCAATTAATTATAGCGGTGAGGTCGCGCTGTAGAATGTTGATATCATTATCGTTTTTTATTTCACGAAAAATAACGCAGTCATCAGCGAATAAATGTATGTTAGATGACACATAGGATGGAAGATCGTTTATATAAATTAAGAACAATAACGGTCCGAGTACGGAACCTTATGGAACACCTGAGAGTGCATTAGCAAAGGATGAGCTGCAGCCGTTAGTGCAGACATATTGTGAGCGATTGGTGACAAAGCATTCGATCCATTTGAACAAATTGGTGGCAGTATTTAGCGGAAGTAATATTTGAAGACACAACTGATGACAAACCTTGTCAAATGCTTTCGAGAAGTCTAAAAAAATGCAATCAACGACTGATGACTTATCCAGTATATGATGTAAGCTATTTGTAAAAAATTAGTTGAGTCTCACATGAATAAGTTTTGCGGAAGCCATGTTGTGCAGATGAGAAAAATGAATTACTCTCAAGAAAGTTCACGAGTGTGGCAAATATGATGTGTTCAAGTAATTTGCAACATTTACTAGTAATGAATATGGGGCGATAATTAGCAGGAGAGGACTTGCTCCCTGATTTGTGAAGTGGAACGATCTTTGCAATTTTCCATTGTTCAGGAAGTGTGCCAGTGTCCAGTGACTGTTGAAAAATATGAGTTAAAATAACTGAGCTATAGGCACAAGTGCTTTTTAAAAATTTTGCATTAACGAAATCGTATGCCGGACTAAAATGGTCTTTTAGAGTATTAATTAGGCGAGCAACACCAGCTGTGTCAACAGTCACTGGTGGCATCACCAGGTAATCATGATGACATATAGTAGGCAGACTGGTACAGCTTTTGGATGGAAAATTATTGACAAAAGCCTCATTTAATACTTCCGCACAGATATCATTATTAACCGATTCACCACATGAGTTTAACAAAGCGATAGGAGTGCTGGAGGTGGGATTGATTACTCGCCAGAATTTTCTGGGATTCTGGGATTTGTTTGCAGTATTTTCGGTAGAGTGTTAGATAAAAAGTGGTCCTTGGCATTTTTTAGTGCCATTATGTATAATTTGGAGGCAGCTTTGTAGGCAGCCCAGCGCGAGTCAGTTGGTGAACGTTTTGCGTTGCGATAAAGTCGTTTTTTTTTTGTTTGATAATTTTTTTTATATAGGTGTTGTACCATGGCGCGTGCGAGTTAGAGACGATATTGCGGACTGGAGGAGGCCCTGGCCTTCTCTCGACCGCGGCGGTAGATGCCCGGTAACAACATCGCGCGTCAATTACGTTGGTCGGTGGGCAGTTTTTTTTTATATACTTGAAGCACGGTCACAGCTGCCTAAAAGCGGGAATGCGTCTTGCATTCCTCATATGACGAATTTGTCTACTGTCTTGCGTGTTATGTACTGAACCTCTTCGCAGGTGGCACGAATTGCGTATGAGTGAAATATCGAAACAAGTCGGCCACAACTCTACCGTTGTAACTGGGAAGTAATTGTAATAATTCATCACCTGCGACAGCTAGCACACCGGCGGTCTAACTATATGTTTTCACTTATTTGGCCCCTGTAACCCGGCAGTGCGTATAATTTCAAAGACCAAAATAGCAGACCTCATCTCATATGTAAAGTTCTATCATACCCTTGGGGTTGCAAGTAGCGCAGCTCTGTAGTTGCTAACCGTTGTGATTTATAGACTTCTGCGTGACCGCGCAAACGCGGTGCTGCACTAAGTGTATACGAAAACAATGTCATTTAGTATTTTTTTTTTATGAACGACCCAAGGAGGAGTGCAGTGGCGGTAAAAGCCGCTTTTGAGGGCTCCGGATGAGTAGACACTGGATAGAGCATGCCGTATGCTAAATACACCAGGCACGACCGTGAATTATGGCAGCACCAGCTGAGACTACAAGACAGCTAGGTGTTGAGTAAGTGACGGCTTGAGACATCCTGTCATAGATGGGTTGTGGTCGTCGTAGAAAAGTTGGACCGAATCTTACAGTTAACAGGTTAATTTAAATGATGAGAACGGAAGAGGAGAAATTTCGGCCTTCGTTTTAGTTTCCTGTGCACATAACCCTGGGTGGGGAATACTTTTTTGTATAATGCTTGATCACTTCAATTTCGCCTCATGCGTGGCCTTAACGAAACGGCGCATTCTCTCTTCCCCCGCAAAATGCCATCCCTGGAATAGAGACCTCGCGCTCGCAAATAAATGTGGTTATTGTTCAAACGGCGCATTCTCTCTTTCCCCGCAAAATGCCATCCCTGGAATAGGGACCTCGGGCTCGTAAATAAATCTGGTTATTGTTCAAGATCGGTCACATATCGCATCAGCCACGCAATTTAATCGTTGCGCAAGGATGACGAGGAGGACACAAGACGCACATTTAAAGACGTGAACACACTGGCGCCGCTGCGTGTGGTTTAGGAGACACAGTTGTGCCCAGCTCATTTCGCAAAAACAAACTTGTGGACATTGCTACGGACGCTAATCGAATTGAATGAAAACACGCAGCTTCATGCCACCGAGTCCTGGGTGGTTCATGCGGTGCGATCTCACAAGCAGTCGTATTCTTCAGTGAATGAGGCCCAAGCCTTTCCCTGAGATCAAATAGAAAGTTTAACTTTTTTTTTTCCTGACGCCGTCGAGATGCGACTCCACGTCCTTAGTTGTTCATACGGAGCGAACTCAGGCGGCCGGGTTTACTTTTCCCAGGCCAGCGGACGCAGTCAACTCAGTAGAGGTGTCTCGATGTGGGCAAAGAGGTAGAAATGTATACGTAACTCCGAAATTTGAGCCACCTGTGTTCAGTCACGTGCAGCGACACCACAAAACGCGTTTTGGTATTTCGTTCACATCAGAAAGCACGAAGTGTCAATCAGGGACGTTTGGGTCAGCAGCGTGGAGCCAAAGCGAATAAAGCACGAGCGGGAAAAAAAAAAGTTGCGTACAAATTCAACCAGGACAAGCACTACGCGGAAGCAATCATGGAAAGCCGAGCCGATAAAGTATGAAGGCGCAAAAAATAATAAAACGCATTCATGCCGCAGATTCGTTTAAGGTAGCCTTTAGTTTTCGCTTCTTATACGCAGTTGTTCCCTCACGAAAAAAAATATTGGCTGACGAGATGAGCGTAAAATGCCATTTCTTTAAACTACGGGAGCGCGCATAAAATCTTTCACAGCTTCCCCACAAAACACGGGAAAAAGTGTCCCCTATGCATAGGGGTGACCAACAGCTCGCCCTATTTTACATTTGTGCCGCGAGTTTGCAATAGCTTTTGGCTATTTTCTTGATACCACCTCGAAGCACCAAAAGCACACGCAAAGCAGGTTATTTCTGTAAGGGCGCGCGAACACGTAATCAGCTTTCAACAAACGCGAACGCGAAAGAACGTAGCGCTTATATCGCTGGCACCGCGTGCAGACGGCGCAAAAACAGGAACGTCTACAGGCGAGCTATTTGCTCTGCCCGGTCATTTATATGGCGTTGCCCAGAGAGAGCGCTGTTCACTGGCATCCACAGCGCCACCCTGCGATGCTTAGGATTCCATCTACTTCTAAAGCCACAAATCTTTTTAAACCCGGTAAGACCTAGATATTATAAGCACACACATTGCGCAATATATTCTCAACTTATCCTTAATATTGTCGTTTTCGATGAGGTAAAATGTCTTGTTTCATTTCCCGAATTATGCGTGTGCTGTAATATTGCACGCACGCTAGCCGCCCTTGCCTTAACTCGTCGTCGGGGCCTTCACTCTAGATTCGGCTTTTTTTTTTACTTTTTCCTCTTTAATCGCTGCCTCAATCTCGTCACCGCCATGGTAACTGCTTTTTCAGCGATCATTTACCACATCGTTCTCTCTTCTTTTGTCAGATTTCACAACGGCACCCGCGCCTACTTGTTCCCCCAGTGATAGTGGCTAACGACTGAGAAAATATTTCCTCGTTTAGCTCTAAAATTTAGTTCATGTACAACATACTAGCACGGACTAAAGTACACATTCCTGTAGGAAGCACAGACTGGTCAATCTTTCTGCTCAACAGGTGCTGTTTCCTTACCCGTGGGTCCCAAAGAAATTCTACAAGCTATGCGAGACAGGCGGCTGCGCCGAATTCAGCCGGCTCCTCCGCAGCAGCATCAATGCGGCGATGGATCCGTGCGACAATTTCTACCGATTCGTATGCGCTGGTTGGGACGCCAAACACAACGTTTCCCTCCAGCAGCACCACCGAGAAGAGTACCTCGCCTCCGTTGCTGCCGCCGCCCGCGCGGTGGTGCTATCTTCCGGTGTAGCGGGGCCACAGACATTGATGCAGAAGGCCGCCCGGCTCTACCATAGCTGCGAGTCTGTAGCTAACAAGCAGCGTGACGACACGGGACCTTTTCGCAACCTGCTGGCACAAGCAGGCCTCTCGTGGCCACAGGTAAATACGGATCAAGCTATTGTGCAAAGAGCACATAGGAAAAGCTCGGAACTCTGGAATATCTACAAAACTTTCTTGCGCTAAACATAAAGTAATGATTCCTGGAATTGATTTCAGTGCATATGAGAGGTTACTGATTAGAGTTTCAGTGAGGCAGATAAAGTCCGGTTCACAAATAAAGGCAAGCTGAAACGTTTTTCGAAAAAAATACGTTGTGTGTGGCATTTTATAGAGTTTTGTCCGCTCCACAAGACTGTCATAAGTAAAAAAAGGCAAACTGGAGTACAAATGGCAGTTTTTACAAGAAAACGAGCACCAGCCCTCCAACCGCCCTCCCAAGCAAACGCCGCTGTTGTCTGTAATTAGCCGGGCCTATCATGACGTCATGCTCGGGTATACGCCAGTCCGGCGCCGGCGGTGTTGCTGCGTGCGCGTCGCTTCAGGGGACTTGAGAGTTCGATTTAAAACGTTATTGAATATTCTAACAATGTAAAACACCTCGATCACTTACTGTACACGTTCAAGCAACCAGAAGTTAAAAAAAAAAGAAAAAAAAAAGAACGGCGCTACGAAAGACGCTGTCGAGGACGTTGAGAGCGAAAGTAAAGTCAGCACGTTTGCGCGAGTCGAAAAGCGCAAGAGCTGGCCTGCTTTAACAACTTCTCTTTACACACTAATGCTCGTTTCAGTAGCAACAAAAGGAATTGGCATTGTATATGATGCAATCCTAGTCGACAGTGCGTTTATACGACCTTCGAGTATCGCCCAACGGCGCAACGACAAAAGCACTCGTACTGCAGCTGCTGCCCGTCCTATCTTCACAGCTATAGTGCACACGGTGCGCTGTTCAACGCAACGCCGAAAATTGTCCGGCTTCAGCCGCATCATGAAATCAGACATATTCGCAGCGCCTGCAGCGTCGAATGAAGTGAGATTACCGGAAATGTGCCTGCAACGAGCGCGGCCGACGGGCGCTCTTGACGAGCGTACTCCATTGTCGTCGATAGGCCTATATTGTCTTGCATTGGTGCCACAGCAGACAACGCTTGGACATTGAGCAGCGCTGCAGTATACTCGGAGAATTGTCTACTGTAAATCAGTTTGTCTCGTAATGAAATCAAGATATCATCACGGCGTCGCCTTAGAGGACGAGCTAATATACATACAAGTAAGATAGGATGAGCCACGAAGACACCTCTGACTACCGCTACAAAGCTGTGAAAAGAAACTTGATTGCATCGCAGTTATCCTACCAGCATCTCGGCTCGGGTCAGCGAGCCTCAGTCTGGGAGAATTATGGACATTCAGTTATCCCTGGGCTCATTATTTAGGACAGGAATGAATTCGAGCGCGCTTTCTTGACGTTAGCGCAAGGGAGTTTGACCTCCGTTTCAGCGCAAAATCCTATTGGAGTTTCGGAAGGAAGGGTTCAGGGGGAGCTGGGCTCATCTTCCTAAGAGACGCCGACCTGTCAGTCCTACGCCATGATCGGGACAACGCAGGACGCTTTGTCTTAATTGACCTTAACAATGGCATGCGCATCATTAATGCATATGCCCCATGCAGTTTTTGACAGCGAGAATTTTTTAAGGGGCTAGAAGAGAGATTTATTGGCCCAGGCAAAATAGTGTTATTGGGCGATTTTAACTGTGTGCTCTTCAAGGAAGACCGCCGCTCTCTTCGGGGTACACCGCGGCGGCTTAGACGAGACCACAATGGCGCACAGGTTTTGCGTGATCTGGTGCAGGAGTTAGACTTAACCGATGCTTGGCGCGCACTCCAACCTGGTCGCGCCGGCATGACCTGGTCTGGCCGTGGTCTGTGGTCTCGAAAGCCGTATTGACCGTGTCTATGTCTCTGGTAGTGTACCTGGTTGCCTGCACTCTTTGTGGGTTTTCCACAATGCCCTAAGTGAT
>JAJIZL010051972.1:0-17297 GCA_023969395.1 Amblyomma maculatum
CTACCGCTTACGGTTGCAAGACAGCTTCCACTGCAAGACGCGCCTAGTTTGCGAAAACACACGAACACCAACCGCGTCCCCGCCTTGACCGTGGCTCGTGCAGTTCCAAAGAGGTTGCGTGAAACTGTTAACTCGTTGGCTTGGGATCTACCTTGGCTTGGCTGGACGCGGCTATGACTAAATTTGGCTGGCTGGCTTGGCTAGACGCGGCTATGGCTGAATTGGCTGGCTGTGACGATGACCAAGGGGAGGATATTTTTGCAGATTACTGTTACGTTAGTATAGTGTTCTAGAATACTATAACTTTAGTAACGTTGGTCCTGAGTGCGCAATCACGTGACACAAAAGTGACGTAGAACCTACGTCACTTTTTTTTTTTTTTTCGAAAAGTTTGCCACAAGGCATAAGTTGAGAAAGGGGGAATTGGGTGCAGGCGATAGAAAGTTAAAAGAAGGAGTGAAGTCCAGTTGCGCTTATGTGTTCGCAGAGGTTAGCAGTGTAGCGATTGTCCATTGTCCATTTCTCATAATCACAATCGCGATTCCACAGCAGGCCCACCTTCATGAGTATCCGTTGTCTAATGTGAGTCGTTGATGGACACGTCCACAAGTGACGCACATCGCAGACTTCAGGTGCAGTGTCACAGTGCGGGCACCTGTCAGTCACATGGTAGATCTTTATCCCGCCATCGATGTTGTACAGATGGGGTCAGAGCCGCCCCTGCCCGGATCCGGCGCAGTTTTTCTTTTTTTTTTTCAATTTATAGGAAGAGAAAGGCGCGGTAACTGTCTCACTTGGTTTTCTGTGGGCACCGCAACCGCGCCGTAAGGGAAGGGAGGAAGAGGGGAGTTAAGGTGGAGAGAGAGAAAGAGGAGCCGTAGTGGAGGGCTACGGAGTAATTTCGACCACCTGGGGATCTTAACGTGCGCTGACATCGCACAGCAGACGGACGCCTCTTCGTTTCGCCTCCATCGAAACGCAGCCGCCGAGGTCGGGTTCGAACCCGGGTACTCCGGCACAGTAGTCGGGCGTCTTACCACTGCACCACCCGGCGGGGCTGGTGGCAGTTCCTGTCCCTACGGGGTTGGGACGGTGGGCCGGCGCCAGCCACCGAATTTTTATCTGTTGTAGGCCGTCATTGCACCCGCCACCGCTTCGGTGGTAGTGGACGACGGCCGTTGTTGCGGCGCGCGTCTTTCTCTCCCTCTTCTTTTTTCTTCTCTATTTTCTCTTCTGTCCGCACGAGGCAGCGGAGGTGGCTCAGCTATAGAGCCAGTAGCAGGCCCGTGCATTTTCTTTTCCTTCCTCCTACAGCCACAACAACAACGGCGCACTGTTACCTGTTAAAAAAAAAACTGATTTATTTATAGGAAGGGAAAGGCGCGTTAACTGTCTCCCTTGTTTTCCGTGGACACCGCAACTGCGTCATAAGGGAAGGGAGGAAGATGGGAGTGAAAGTAGAAAGAGAAAGAGAAGCCGTAGTGGAGGGCTACGGAGGAATTTCGACCACCTGGGGATCTTTAACGTGCGCTAACATCGCACAGCACACGGACGCCTCTTCGTTTCGCCTCCATCGAAACGCAACCGCCGAGGTCGGGTTCGAACCCGGGTACTCCGGCACAGTAGTCGGGCGTCTTACCACTGCACCACCCCGGCGGGGCTGTTACCTGTTACCTCCTCCTGCCGAGTAAGACTACGGGGGAGAGGGTGCGAACACGGAGGAATGAGAGTGCGTGTTCGCTGGCGCAGAACTTGAGAATCGGAAACGTGGGACAGGAACGGATCTGGGGAAGAGGGGAAGGTGGTGGATCGCCTGATGTGTTTGTGCGTCATAGCATCCGCTTGAATATCATGTGGGTCGCGAGCATGGCCGCGAATCCAGTGTATGCGCACAGGACATGGGTACTTTGAACAGAGCAAATGAATAGGCTGTGTTATTTGGAATATGCGTCGAACGGCCTTAAGCTGTTTAAGGCCAGTGAGAGAGTCTGTGTAAAGATGAGCTGCATTGAATGTAGGAAATGGCGGAAGGGAATATATGTTGTAAATGGCTTGAAGTTCCAGTGCCAGAGGGGTGCACGTATCCGCGGTATATGTCACGTGAGTGTTGAGATGCGGATGGGAGGGACTGTACACAGAAGTAACTCCTCGCTCCGCAGTATGTGATGCATCGGTATATAATATGCACCCTTCAGGCAGATGTGCGGATGATACCGACGGGGAAGCAGTGGGCGGGCGATTGTCCGTGAGCTGGCAGTACAACCATGGAGGTAGTGTCTTTAAACGATGGAGTTGTTTGCCATCCGCTGATCAATGAGTTCACTGAGCGTATTTAGCTGGGCGTACTCCTGAAGTACTGGTATGGGTGTTAGGCGGGGTAGACATATTATTGCACGCACAGAGTCACGATTGATGGCCTCAAGGGAGTCCCACTGTCTGCGGGTGAGACGTTGAAACGGTGCCAGAGCGAACAAGCTTGCGGGCCGTGTGAGCACGCGCGCCACCATAGCGCATATAGCTATGCGATGAATGAGATCTAGAGTAGCGTGAGCGCGGACTTACGGATGGCTGTCAGCCACGGCGTGCCAGTCCCAGAGGAATGAAGAAGAAGACCAAGAATGCGAACGGTTTGTGCCTGAGGAATCGGGGTATTATCTATAATAAAATCTATAGTGGGAGCTTTCCGTAAGCCAGCTTTATTTCCAATGCGAATGAAACAGGATTTTGTATGCGAGAGTTAGACCCAAAGGAGGGAGGCGAAATGTCAATACATCCAGCGCATGCCTGATGGACAGACGTATCTGGGTGACATCATCATAAGGTTATATCATCGGCATACGCGAGCACGCGTATAGAAGGGATGGCCTCTAGGGCTCGAACAAGTGGAACGAAGGCCACATTAAATAATATAGGGGCGAGAACGGAGCCCTGGGGGGAAGTGACCAAAGGGCTTTCCATGGACGCGCACACTGAACGTTCTATTTGTTAGAAAGGCGTGAATGGAGAGGAGAAACCTGTGAGGGAGACCAAGAGTTTGTAGGGAGGCAAGAATGGCTGAGTGAAGGATGTTATCATATGCCTTTGTTATATCTGTAACGATCACAGTTCTAACAAGGTGACTGCGGAGAGTGGTGCGGAGAGTGGTGAAGCACGTCAGCAGCCAAAGTAGCAAGACCGTCCTCCGTTCCTATTTCCGGGCGGAAGCCAATTTGGGATTCTAGTACACTGTACTATGGGTGCTCATTATTATTTTTTTTTTTTTTCGTTTTACTGGAGGGACGGTGGCTGCAAGCTGTTAAGTCCAATGCGCGGGAAGGATGCAAGGAGGCGCTTTGGTCGGGTAATGCTACATTCACACCAAATCGGTCTAGGGGCGGGGTCTCCGCTTTTCACGTGATCAATGACGTCATGTCGTCGGCAAAAAAACACATAAAAAAAAGCTTTGCTCCCGCGCCTAAAACCCTAAAAGTAGCGCCATCTCCTCTCTCCTCCTCCGGCGGGTCCGCTCCTCCTCTCGCATTTCGACCGTGGCTCCACCTACGGGGTGCGCGACTAGCGCGCGCTCTCCGGAGCAGGCGCCCTTCACAGCGGTCTCGATCAGCGCCGCGCGCGCGCCGATCGAGGCGGCCGTGCGCCGGGTCTCACCAGAGCCTTGCATTTTGTCGCAATGTGTTCAGGTTACAATATTACTCACTGCTGAAACATAATTACCGAATGTTGACAGGGACTTCCCGCCAGAATAGTTTCAGCTGTGAGTGTCATACACCACATAAACGCGATTTCGGCGTTGGTTCAACTCGCCGTCATCTCCGTGCGTCCGCAGTTCGTCACATTTGGCCACTCAGCGGCATGCTTTATAAAATTTGTAACTAGGCGGCGGAGAGGAACAATTTTGGAACAGTCTGCGTATGGTTTCTTCGCAGCGTTGACTGGATTGCGAGCTGCCGGTAAACTTGAGAAGTGTGGCAGCAGCTGTCTTCCATGTATTTTCAACTTCAGCTGCAGATCAAATTAACTATAGGCGGCGGAAGCTGCAGTCTGTGTGGAGTCTTTGCAGCTTTGATTGACTTGTGAGCTACCGGTAAACTTGGGGAGGGAGGTAGCAGTTATTTTTTTTTATATTTGGCGTTGAGACGGTGCCGTGTTCAGCTGCCATGGTGTGTCACCATACGTACACGATTTTGGCGTCGATTTAACTCGCCTTCACCTCCTTGAGTCCGTCAGCCATTGACAAAAGTGCGCAATATGCTTAAAAAAATTAACTAGGCTGCGGAAGCTGCAGTCTGTGTGGTTTCTTTGCAGGTTGGACTGAATTGTAAGCTACCGTGAAACTTGAGAAGCGTGGTAGCAGTTTTTTTTTATATTTTGCGCTGAAACGGTTCCGTTTTCAACTGTCAGTGCGTGACACCATTTGTACGCAATGTCTGCGTTGGTTGAACTCGCCTTCACCACCGTGCTTCTATCAGCCGCCGGCCAAAGAGCGCAACATGCTTGAAAAAAAAATTAAATAGCCAGCGGGAACGATTTAGTAGCAGTCCGCGTGGCAGCAAAACACACGGCGATATGTGCCGCGCGCGCGCCGCCCGCCCCGCTGGAAAGGAGGAAGCTGCACGCGCAGCAAAAAAAAAGCGCGCGCGCGCACATGACGGCGCTCGGCCAATGAGAGGGTCGAACGACGAAGGAGAGCGCAGGAGAGGAGGCGGGCGGCAAACTTCACATGTTGGCGCTACTTTTAGTTTATTGAGGGGTTTTACCCGCGCCGGCTGCGTGGTTGTTGTTGTGGCTGTAGGAAGAAGGAAAAGAAAATGCACGGGCTTGCTACTGGCTTTGTAGCTGAGCCACCTCCGCTGCCTCGTGCAGACAGAAGAGAAAATAGACAAGAAAGAAAACAGAAGAGGGAGAGAAAGACGCGCGCGTACGGCCGTCGTCCACCTCTACAGAAGCGGTGGCGGGTGCAATGACGGCGTACAACAGATAAAAATTCAGTGACAGGCCAGCCCCCGCCGCAAGCGGCGGTGACCTACCTGTCCCAGCCCCATCAGGGGAAGCAGCAGCCCCGGCTGCGTGGAAAGCTGCGTGGAAAGCGTCGCCGAGGTCTTTTGAGCCATAACGGCCGCTTGTGTACCCTGCACTTCTTGTGGCAGGCCAGCAGCGGGAACTTAAAATTCCTTATGCTAGCATAAGCAGTCTTTCCAGCTATCTTTTTTTTTGGAAATCTTCGCCGAAAGAACGCGCGAATCTCGCTCAGTTTCATACTATAATATAGCTGCGGCAACAGAAATGTGATGATTATACAAACTTTTTATGTGCATTCGATGTGAGCTTAGAGATATTTTTCTTGAACGATACCTTTAATTGTGATGATTTGAACCGCGCATTTGCGGAGCTACGTCAATCATCAAAATTATTGCGCAACTTGCGCCCGATTTTATGGGCACAGCGTCGACACGTACGTTCCTCAAGAATTTGCTGACAATTGCACGCACGTAAGGGCAGCGCACGAAAAGCCGCGTATTTGCTCGGTGGACCATCTGCAGCCAGCGACAACACCACGGCGGATTTACCCAGCATGCATCACTTCATGCAAGCTTCCTATATGTGCGGCCCCGCATACGGACAGTGCTCTTCCAGTTTTCATTACAATGAGGAAAGCAAAAAAAACACACGATCCGTGCAGCACGCTGCGAAGACGCGGACCCACGACTCCGAGTGTTCCGAGTCCCTGCGTCGCCTCGAATACCAGCCACCCCACCAAACCACCGGAAGAAAACGAACTAAAGCAAAAGATTGCGAACGCACAGAAATCCGGCGCTCAATGCATGCTGTCACTGGTTTGAAACCGCGCTGTCTACGTTGGCTAGCCTGCCCGCTTCTCCTTTCATCCTTTCAGAAAGCGTGCATGCGCGCTGCTGTGTGCCACGGCCGCTCGATGGAAGCGCATCCATCGAGCGGCCGTGTGTGTGCTTTATTTGCTGACGGGACGTAGGCTTGGCGCTCCCGCCTCCTCCAGCTCGAAGCCCCGCTCCGACGGTCAAGCGCCTCCTTTCATCCTTCCCGCGTTGGACTTAAAACAACGCCACCTAGCTAGCAGCTAGCTAGCAGCCATCCTGTCGCCCCCTCCAGTAAAAAAAAAATAATAATAATAAATAAATTAATAACACGCGCAGAAGTGACGTTGACCCTACGTCACTTTTGTGTCACGTGATTGCGCACTCAGGATCTGCAAAAACAGCCTCCCGCGGAGACGAGGTGGATCCAAGGTATATCTACCTTGGTGGATCTGCTTTGCGTGGGTCCACGCGTGGGTGGCATTCGCCGTTCGTTCTTTCTATTCGCGGCATTCTATGGTCACAAATTAATTGCTGGGTTGCGCACATTTTCATTGGCCTGATAAAATATTTTTCACGTCCCCGAATAAGCTTTAGGATTCGAAGCGACGCAAAGTTTGGATCGCTGCCGTCCAACGAGCAATGAGCTGGCAATCATGCCCGAATTTACGACAGCAGCACGTCCCATAGTTCGCCACGACTTCCTCACCATCGAGGAAACTCCTGTGGGCAACTTGCAGATGCGCACGCCTACCACGCGCCGAGAAGCGACATCTGACGTAGAAGTACCAGCTGTCCGCTTCGCCCTCCCCAGAAGATGATTCGTAAAGCCCCTGTCTGCCATTCCATACATTTTATTCGTTTATTTGTGCTATAATGATGTCTATTGCGCTCTTGAACTTCGAATGATGAGCTGTTTCTCATGCCATACAGCTCAGTCGAAACCATAGTATTATTAATTTTTTTTTTTTACTTATTCGTGGACGCTCTAACAGATATCTTGCAGTCTTTACACGCCATACTGCTCCAAATAAGTGGTCGAGCGTCTGGCTGCCACCTGTTACAGTCCCCTCCCAGGTAGCACTGAACATTAGAATAATATGTTATAAATTTGTTAAGTTGCCTGAATGTTGCTTAAAATTCTGCGACATGAAAATAACATTAGTAGAACATTCAAAAGAAACATTTTACTCATATTGACTTTTGAATGTTATGATAATGTTATTTAATGTTTATGTTGCATTGTAAACACTATTTTAATGTTACAAACAAATGTTGTTCTAATATTGTCTCCTAAATGTTGAAGTATAATATCTGGATCATAACTGTAAAACAACATATAGCATATTGTCAAGCTATTGACGACGAGGAAGGATTGTACTCGAAGGATTGGTAAGCCGCGACGCTGCAAGCCAGGCTGGTGACAGGCCTGCGCCCTCCAGCTCTATTCCCTCCCAGCCTTACCGGGAACCACGACCGGTTGCAGGAGCAGAAGGTGAGGACGTTGAGAAGTGGCTACTTTATTATTAACGAGTTAGTCGGTACAACCGGTGGGTCCCTATCACCGTGCTAACAAATGTCGTTTTCTTTCGAAAACACACGGCGATGATCTGGTTCGAGAATAACGAACACAATTTGACAACTTGGTAACGGTTTTCCACCGAGATAAAACAGCGTTTTGGTGACTCAATACCGAGCAAAAAGCGGGCTGAGCAGGCCTTGCACAAAGAGCTCAATTGCCAGATGAAACGTGTGCCACTTATACGGAAGAGATCCTCAGATTGTGCAAATGTGTCAGTTCCAACATGCCCCAGGAAGACAGAGTCAGCCACATTTTGAAGGGCATCGCGGCTGACTTGTACAACTTTTTAATCGCTAAAGACACCCTTGAAACCGTCTCCGATGTTATAAAACACATCCGCGCTTTTCAAGCTCTCAAAACGCGTCGTATTGCGCCGAAATTTGGGCGGCTGGCCAACGCGCCCACCGTGACCAGCCTTGATGACCGTGCCCAACTAGATCTTCCATCGACTACCTGGCAAATCGTGCGGGAAGAACTTCTGCGGCTCAACCCACTTCCCCTGCACGAATCTGCTAAGGTCTCTGTCCAGAGGGTATCTAGACGGCCGGCTTCACCACCACAAGCGACTACAGTGCAGCCTTTCGCGCAAGCTCCTGAAGTTGCAGCATCTATTGACTATCCGCCTATGCATTTGCCAACCGGAATGCGCCGATGCTTGACGCCCCAAGGTATGACGTCCCCTCAAGTGCACCTCGATCTTCAATTCGATCTACCAGGATTCCTGTGCAGTATGAGCATTCAACTAGACCTACGACGTACGCGCCCAGCCGTTCCTGGCTCTTATCCACAACAGCATTTTAACCTTCCCCGCCGATATGCTACCGCTGCAGCGTCGAAGGTCACATCGCCAGGTACTGCCGCAGTAGGTTCCCGCCTCGCTATAACCGCCCGGCGCCTCCAACAGTACCCAACAATCGGCAATACAGCCCCGTTTTTCAGCAATCAAATACTCAGCGTGGGTATTACCGCAACATCCATAACGAGAATGTCCGTGACCGTTCCCCTGCAACTAATAGAAGTGTTACACCTCCGCCTGCCTTCGTGCGCGTCGTTCTCCATCACCGCAGCGGCGCTCCATGTCGCCTCGGCAGGAAAACTAACCAGCGCGACCAATGGGGGTGAGGCCGCTGGAAATGTGCTGTGCACCAACATCCCTCCAACTATAATGCTCAAAAACAAAATTCGTGTGTTCATTGATGGTGTGTGTACATTATATAGCTTTTGTGGATACGGGTGCGACTGTGTCTGTGATGAGTAACCAGTTTAGGCGCTTGTTGGGACGCAAAGTGATGTTTGAATATGACCGTGCTTCAACGTTTTGCGGTGTGAGTGGAGAGGCGTTGCAGCCACTGGGTGTGTGTAGTGCGCAAGTGTCTGTGGGTGGTGCAAATTTTCAAGCCGAATTCGTCGTCTTACCCCACTCTACGCATGACATCATTTTAAGAATGGACTTCTTGAAGTTTTGTGGCGCTACCGTGGACTGCCGAAGTCAAGAGGTTCATTTTGACGGCTCGCATCTGCCTACTCTTTTTGCAAGTGGCCGTAATGAAGACACAGTTTTTAGTATTACCGAAGACACAATAGTTCCACCTTTGTCTGCCATGTTCGTCCCCGCGTGTCCGCCGCACTTCTTGACCAGGTTTAATTTCAGGCCGTGGTGCACCCAGTTCCCTCAGCATGCCTGAAGAAAAATGTTTATTCCCCACTATATGATCTCCGTGCATCACGGTAGTGCCTCGTTATGGACAATCAATCCATCGTCCCAGCCCGCAGTTTTACCAACTGGATTGAAGCTTGCCTCCTGTGGACCCGATCCGCCCCGCGTCGTTGCTTTGGTCACAGGATGCTACGAGTGCCACCGTACCTCTGGCTTCTGGTGAAACTTCGATCTTCCGCATGATCAGCGCCGAGCTCAGCTCATCTCAACGCTGTACTCTTGTGGATATTCTTCTACCCTTTTCGCCTATGTTTGACTTTTCTCAAACAGATGGACCAACCTCTCGCCCTGCACATCGGACCCATCATACCATCGACACTGGCTCGGCTCGTCCCATCCGTCAAAAGCCATATCGCGTGCCCCCAGCTGAGCGCAAAGTCATTCATGAGCAAGTGGAGGACATGCTACGGAAGAAGGTGATACAGGAGTCATCTAGCCGCTGGGCTGCCCCTGTTATTCTCGAAAGCAAGAAAGACGGTTCGTGGCGATTCTGCGTCGATTACCGGCGTCTAAATTCTGTTACGAGAAAGGACGTCTATGCTCTTCCTCGAATAGACGATGCCCTCGACTGCCTCTCTGGTGCGTCCTATTTTTCTTGTCTTGATATCTCAGATCTGGCTACTGGCAAATTCCAATGGACCCTGCGGATAAGAAAAAAACAGCCTTCATAACGCCAGATGGCCTTTATCAGTTTAATGTTATGTCATTCGGGCTGTGTAATGCGCCTGCCGCGTTTGAACGCTTTATGGACAGTTTTGTGCGGCTTAAAATTTGACATTTGTCTTTGCTATCTGGACGATGTCGTCATATTTGGGAAGTCCTTCCAAGAACACAATGACCGTCCAGTACGCGTCTAGAATCGTCTGCACAACGCCGCCCTAATTCTAAACTCGAAAAAGTGCCGCTTTGGAGAACGCGCTGGTGCTATGACACCTTGTCAATGGTGATGGTGTAATGCCGCATCTCCAGAAAGCTGCCGCTGTTGAGTCCTTTAAACCCCCACAGACAGTGAAGGAGCTGCGCAGTTTTCTAGGATTGTGTTCGTATTTTAGACGCTTTATGCATCGCTTTGATGACGTTGCTTACCCATTGACGTGTCTTCTCAATAAACACTCCACTTTTGACTGGACACCAGACTGCGACGCGTGATTCCGTCAACTGAAGTTTCTTTTAATATCGAAACCCATCCTACGTCACTTCGATCCTGCTGCAGTGACAGAAGTTCACACGGACGCTAGTGGAATCAGTCTCGGGGCAGTCCTTGTCCAACGGCACGATGAACGAGAGCATGTTATCGCGTACGCAAGTCGTACCCTGAGCAAGCCGGAGCGAAACTACACAGTCACCAAACAGGAATGCCTGGCTGTAGTTTTCGCTGTGCAGCGTTTCCGTTCATATTTGTACGGACGGTCGTTTACTATCGTAACTGACCATCATTCATGTGCACAATCTCTTTCTCTATGTGTGCACTCTGTTGGCTGCGGAACCTTCGAGACCCATGTGGTCGCCTCGCACGCTGGGCCCTCCGGTTAGAGGAATATGACTTAGCCGTGGTGTACAAAAGCGGGAGGCGTTATGCAGACGCAGATTGTCTTTCTAGGATGCCAATGGCCACGACCGGACCTGACAGCGACGATTTTGACAATTGTATCTCTCGAGCCAGCGTTCCCCGACACGAATGTTTTCAAAACGGAACAGCAAATTGATAGCAGTCTGCAGCCTCTCTTTGCCGCCGCCCAAGCCAGCTCAGTTACAAGTCGTTTTTGTGTGCGTGATGGCTTACTATGGAAAAAGAATTATTCTCCTGTCGGCCAGCGATACCTACTCGTAGTTCCCAAGACGCTTTGCATGACGTATTGCGTGTCATGCATGAAGATCCAACTTCACGGCATTTGGGATCGGTTCGAACACTCCACCGTACTCAAGAAAGATTTTACTGGCCCAGAATGCGCTCGACGATTGAACAATACGTTGCCAGTTGCACGCAATATCAACGCCACAAACGTCCAACTGCAAACTCCATCTGGCTTGCTGCACCCTGGGAAGACCCCGACAGCTCCAATTCATCAAGTAGGCATTGACCTTGTAGGTCCATTTCCGAAGTCCGTGGATGGAAATCGCTGGATTGTAATCTGCGTGGACTATCTCACACGTTACTGTGAAACCGCCGCTCTTACATCCGCTGCGGCGCATCGGAGGGCGCTGCATGCAGCCGAAGAGAGCGGACGCATTTCACATGGGCTTCGCGTTTGTTCGACTTGTTTGGAAGCTTTTCGAAGTTTTCACCCGGATTTGTTCTCTGAATCAAGTGGCGGAATACGCAAGGACCACGGCGACACCAATTTTGGGCAAGTGGACCTCTTATTCGGCATTTTTTGGCTTTTCAAGACCCTCGTGGAGTAGCTAAGCCTAACGGACGCTTCGACGAGCTAAGCCTAGGGAGCCGACCGCGTCCTCGTGGGCCCTACCCGATGCCGCTCGCTGTCGAAGAATTTAAGCATGGAGGCCCCACGGGCAACGGTGGTAGCGTCTGCGGAGACGCCGGCAGAAGAAAGAAGTACCGAGGGAACGCAACGGCATAGCAGCTCGCAGAGCTTCTGCGCCGGCCCAAACGTGACACAACCACGGGCGGCGGCTGCAGCATCGGCGGAGACGCCAGCAGAAAGAAGAAACGGAGCCGTATCAGCCGCGGCAACTACCGGAAGTGACGAACAGTCAACGTTGTCGGCTGCAAATCAAGAAGAAAAAAGTGCTCCCAACGCTGGCGAAGAGTATGATGAAAAGATGGACCTCGGCGCTTTCGACGATGAAGGGAAAGACCAAGGGGGCTGGTGCCGCTCCATAGGCGGCAGATACGTCCCAGAGGAAAAAGTGGCAGAAGTATTAGCAAGAAGAAGGGAACGAAAAACACTAAACCTGAAGAAAAACAAAGCCATGGCAGAGAGGATGGTCGACAAGCTGCAAGTTCGCCTACCATCGGGAACAGAGAAGATTGTCCTACGACCAGCGGGAGGAATCGGCAACATAAAGAAGAAGCTGGGGGTTTTTGCTGGAGACGCTATACTGGAGGCGGCCGGTCTATCCCCCATTGCAGACGAGGACATTGTCTTGAACAAAAATAACCAGACGATCCTAATATCAACCCCGGACAAGGAAAGGGCCGAGGCTTTCGCCAAAATCAAGAACATCCGAGTCGGAGAAGAAGATGTCGAAGTGACTGGCCACCCGGCGATGCCCGAGGGGGGCAAAGGCGTCATCTACGGGATTAATCTGCAGTTGACGGAAGAACAAATACACAAGGCGTTGGACAACCCACGGAACCCAACGTATACGGCAGTAAGAAGACTAGGAAGGACGTCCGAAACAGTCATCATTAACTTCAAAGAACTGGAAGTACCGAGGGCCGTAAAATTCTTCAGTCAATGGATTCCATGCAACCTATATAAGAAAAAGTACGACGTGTGCTACGCATGCGGCAAGATTGGGCACAGGCAAGACGTCTGCCCAGATCCAACCAGCACCCGCTGCCGAGGCTGCGGGCTAAGAAATCAGCCAGAGGAGCATGCCTGCGAACCGAAGTGTCTTCTCTGCGGGAAAAAGCATCAGTTAGGGGACCCGACATGCAGGGAACTCTACAGGAAGCCTCACTGGGTTAAACAACGCGACGCGGCCCAGGCCGAGGCTAGGGCCGAACAAGACAAGAGAGGAGCGACCACGGGCAGAGGCAGGCCTCCAAAGAAGGTCATGCTTCCACCTGCGGCCAAAAAACAACGATCCGAGTCCAGGGACACAAGTGCACCCAAGCCGCCACCCAGAGACCAGACCCACTGGCCGGACCTGCGGGAACCAGGAGAAAAGAGGACCCACTCTGGTATGCCTGTAAGCTTCGCAAGCGCGGTCTCCCATGATATGACACCAGAATTAGAGGCACAGGCCAATATGTTTAAAAAAGAGATAGAAAAGAGAGATGAGGAAAATCGCCATCTAAAAGAAATAATTAAAACTCTAATGGTAACAGTAAACCAACTCAAAGAGCAAGTTGGGCAGCTAACGAACACTACAGTGCAAGCTACGCAGGCGGCGCAAAAAAGACCGCTTACCCCTGTCCAGAGAATAGCCGCCCCACAGGCGCAGCACGAGGGCAGCATGGATGTAGATACGGTAGGCACCGCAAAGAGGAAGGCAGAGGATCATGAGACGGCTCAACCCGAGAGAAACAAAAAGATGCACAAAAACATTAACGAGAGCGAACTAGAAGCACGCCTCAAGGAACACGAGGAAAGCACACTAAGCAAACTAAGCGATATCATAGATAAGAAAGTCCAGGCTATAACAAATCAAACGAACTCACTTCTGACCATGCTAGGAGGCGAAGAAAGAGCTCATCCCGATCCGAAGCCTCCCTCGAGGCCGGAAGCCCCGTTCTCTCACTCATTATGGACAAGACAGGGACCATAATTTGGCAGTGGAACTGCAGGGGCTTCAAAAAGAAAAAAGCATTGCTGCAACAGCACATTCTAAATCAAGGAGAGCCTGCGCTTGCTGCGGCGTTGCAAGAAACAGGAAAGCCCCCAGTCAAAATTTCTGGGTATCGCACATTCGACAGCGGAAGAGGGGACAAATCTAGAGTAGCCACCCTAGTCAAGAATAACATTGCGGCCATTGAACATGACGCAAGTACGGATGAAGTGGAGGCCGTACTCGTAGAAATTCTCACCGGCAAAAAGAATAGGGGAAGCATATTCGTCCTGAACGCCTATAGCCCTCCTCGTCACAAAAAGGCACAGTTTGAGGCGACATTTAAGAAAGCGTTGAGGACAGCAAAATCATGCCCTCTGCTCATAGTGGGGGATTTTAACGCAAATCATCACGAATGGGGTTACTCCAAAATCGATAGGAAAGGTAGAATGCTGTGGGAAGCGATTCAGAAGACAGGACTCTCGCTATTCACGGATCCGAACAAGCCAACCAGAACGGGCAACAGCATCTGCTGTGACACATCACCGGACCTAACACTAGGACACAGGAAGGGCAAAACGTCGTGGAAGAACACGGGCGAAAATCTTGGCAGCGATCACTTTATAATCGAAATCCAAATTGATAGGAAACTAGGGGTGCCCATACATAATTCAAAACAGGCCACCGCAACTGATTGGGACAAATTCAGGGATATCAGATCAACAGCAGACTTGGGCGAAATCGGAAACATAATAGAGTGGACGTCAACCGTTGTCTCACACGTAAAACAGGCTACCGAAACAATAGAGGGAGATGACCTCCCATTCCGATTAGACAACAAACTTAGAAATATGTGGAACCGAAAAACAGTTCTCGAGAGTAAGCTAAAGCGCCAGAAATGGAACAGGAAGCTCAGGAAGAAAATAGCCGAGCACAATAGAGAAATAGAGAGCTACGCATTCAAACTAGAAGAGAAAAGGTGGGATCAAAAATGCGACGAGCTAGAGAAGAATATGAGTCATCCCAACACGTGGCGGATACTGCGTCACCTCCCCCACCCCCACCAACACCAAAACCCACGCTAACATTGAGCAAATCAAGGCCAGATACAAATTTGACGGAACCGATGAACAGCTCATCGACCGACTTAAAGACATATATATAGGCCCCGCATTCCCGGCAGTGGATAAAGAATATCAGGGGGCGGAGAATCCGCTACTGGACGAACCCATTCTAGTAGCAGAGGTCAGAGCTGCGCTCTTTGACCTCAAAAGAAACACAGCACCTGGACCAGACAAGATAACCTACGGCATGCTTAGGAACTTAGACGACAAGTCTATATATAGTTCACCTTACAGCATATTTTAACAAAGTTAGGGAATCCGGGGAGGTCCCTAAACACTGGAAACATGCCAACATAATTTTAATCCATAAGAAGGGCAAAATCCCGGGTATAGAAAATCTCAGGCCAATTTCACTGACCTCGTGTCTAGGCAAATTAATGGAGAAGGTAATTCAGACGCGACTGACTCGGTTCGCGGAAGAAAACATCTGGCCCCACGAGATGGTAGGTTTCAGACCACACCTTAGCGCTCAAGATACCATGCTAAGGCTCAAACACGATATAATAGACAAACAAAAGACCAAAGATACAAGAGCAATATAACCAAAGCGTTTGATAACGTCAGCCACTCGGCAATCCTTGACGGCCTGTCAGATATTAGCGTAGGGAAGAGGACCTTAGATTACGTCAAATCATTTCTCAAAGACAGAACAGCAACTCTGCATATGCAGAGCCTCAGCTCGGAAGAGATTAAATTAGGAAACAGGGGCACCCCACAAGGGGCCATCTTATCCCCCTTCCTATTTAATCTAGTTATGAAAGACCTCCCGCGCGAATTAGGAAGCATCGAAGGGCTAAAAACGAGCGTCTACGCAGACGACGTCAATGTTTGGCTAAATGAGGGCAGTGATGCGTCTATCGAGGAAAGGCTCCAGCGCGCAGCCGACATCATAGACCTCCATGCCAAAAATAAGGGTCTGAGCTGCTCCCCGACGAAGTCGGAACTACTAATCATCAGGCCTCGGACGAGGACAGCCAATGCATCTCCTCCCAGAATCTCGATAGAATTGAACGGGAAAGAAATTGTGCAAGTAGATGAGATCCGAATTCTGGGCATGCTCATAAGCAAAACAGGAAACAATTCCACGACTATAGCTAAGCTAGACGCGCATGCAAACCAAGTAGTAGGCATCATTAGAAGAATCTCGGCCAGAGGTAGAGGGCTAAAGGAGAAGAACAAGTTGAGGCTGGTCCAGGCCTTTATCTTGAGTCGGATCTGCTACTCAACCCCATTCCTTAACATCAAAAAAGCGGACAAAAACAAGTTAGACGCCATAATAAGGAAATGCACGAAACGAGCACTGGGACTCCCAATCTCGACCTCAACCCTGGCACTAGAGGGAATGGGGGTGCATAACACATGGGAAGAGTTAGCGGAAGCAACGAGAACGGCGCAACTCGAACGCCTAAGTCTAACTGAGACAGGGCAACAAATTCTAAGCTGGGTAGGACTACAACCCAGACGGCCATAGACGTCCGACGGTCGACCGACGGACGTCCGTTCTCGGACCTTCGGACATCCGACGGAAGTCCGGTTATGTTCGATATACGTACAGCGGACGTCCGTCGGACTATCGTTCGTGGATCCGGATCGCGTCCCACGGACGTCCGACGGGCAGCCGGAGGCGGACATTCGGACGTTTCCCGGAACATGCTTGCAGGGCCCGCTATTCGTGTAAAAACTTGCCAATAACATTCGTGTAAAGCTCAGCAAGCATGTGCCATGAAATTTCAGTCACATACTAGTGCTCAATGCCTTTGTCGTGAGAGTAAAGCAGACAATAGAATAAGCAACAGGTTCAAGTTTCCTGTTGTCTGCTTTACTTTCACACACAAAGCACTGAACAGTAGTGTGCAATTAAAACTTCCATCAAAGAGGCACACATGCTAGCTGAGCTTTACACAAATGCACCATTCCTGAAAACATGCTAAGTGCATAGGCATACCAGCATGCGAGGTTGTAAAAAAAGCATTTTTTTTTGCCTTAATTGCAAAAACTGCATGCATAAATAGTCTACACTAAAAAAATATCGATGTTAAGGAATGGCATGGTAAAATGCAGGCCAACTGGAGTATTAAGAATCTACTTGAATCATTTTTTTTAATTATCCTTGGCCATGATAGCTCTTCCCTTGGGGAGGTGGTGGAGGAAAAGGTATTTATTGAAACCTAATATTTCGGAATTAGCGAGATGATCGAGTTCTGTGTGGGCGGCCTCCGCAGGCCGGGATTCCAGGAGCAGTTACTATCCTGTGCATTTGCTCGATCAGCTGTTGATAGTCTTTCAGGCCTAAGATGGAAAGAGCAGGCTGGGCTCCTCCTGCAATAGAAGGAAAAATGAAATTCAAGTTATCTGTGCTGAACTTTGATTACACATCTCCAAGGGCAACTGCCAGTTTCTCTCAATTGCTTTTTCCAGATGGCACTGTACGCATGCATCTCCATTCAGAACTGTCACATACTATATAGAAAGGTCATATAACTGCAGCAAAACCCATGCAGAATAGCAAAAGATACAAACGTAGTTTGACCAGAACCTGGTATTCAGTATTTTAATGTTTTTATATCGTCTCTTTGAACATGCCACTC
>JAJIZL010051975.1:6576-31086 GCA_023969395.1 Amblyomma maculatum
CGCCCCGCATGCAGGTGGCTAACAAGGTCGCAGTCGGACGTCCTGACTATTTGTTACGCTTAAAGAGTACAAAAGAAAGGGGAAAATAACTCATTGCATTTCTATATTGTGTCCTGGGACGATGAAATATTCATTTTGCATGTGTATTTCGTACGGTATAAGCGATGAGCAACTATAGATTATAATTCTTCGCGCTCTTATTAAATAAAGGGTAATTGTAACTCTGACACAATCACTTTTGTTAAGCCTGACATTGTCCATTACTTTTGAGGACTAGATTTAGAAGTCAACTCTGCAGATAAATCCCGGCTTTTAAAATTGGTCACAACAAATGCAAGAAAGTTGGCACTAGCTCCTTAAATCAGAGGAAATGCTGGACATATCTTTCGCTTGTCTCTTCTGCCAAAACGGGATAGCGAAAGAAACGCATAGAACAATACATAAAATATTCGGTGCCGAAATTGAAGTATTAAGCAATTATTGCACATATGGTGGAGTGGCTACAAATTTCTTAAAATGTGAAATAAAATACATGAAATGTAATGATGAAATAAATATTGAGGGTTATGTAAGAGATTATGTCATTAGTGTCAATAATGTTGGCTCCCGCCATATTCTGAGCCTGTGAAGAGGCGAATACCCCATTTTCAGCAGCCTACTTCCGCGGTCACCTTCTCTCCCAGCGGAGACTTTTAGATACTGTAGCCGCACGCTTCTAAGATTTTTGAACCACTCAAGCTTTATACGAGAAGCTACCTAGACAGTGCATGCATTCACGCTGCGTGAGAACCTATTGACGCCAAGACCGCCACAGCACTAATAAATGCGACGTGGCCAGACCAGCTGTAACTCGAACATGTCATGCGCTCTGATGGTGTCACATAGTCCACTGATCAATTACCTAATCAAACTGCATGAAGACGATTTCGCTCGTTGCACAGCGCGAGAGTGTATTCCAGTTGGTACTTTATGAAAACGACCATGCATGCTGCACAGCACGGGAGTGTCTTGCAATATTCTTCGCTGGCGTGATCAGCTGCGACGACATCGTAGTGCTGTCTGTAGGGAACAGGGAAGCTGATATATTCATTCTTGAGCTGTTTCGAAATCCAGCCGTTGTAATGTTTTTCTTTTTTTAAGCGTAGCTGAAGCGAGGCACAGAAATAAAGTGGCACATGCGGCACCTAGCTACCGCTACCATAAATAGTAAAAACCTGAAGGCACACATATGCCTTAAGGTAACGGAGCCAGTGAAGACAGAAGGCAGTCTCCCTACACAGCGTGAACTTCCCGCTGCGAAACGCACGGCTTTCGCAACACCGTCTAGTACGATCATGGCGACTCAGCATATTGGTTAGTCATTTACAGGGCACTGAAGAACGTTCCCACAGGGCAATAATTTCCAGGCTTTGTACGACCGCCATGTACCTTAGTGTTGACCAAACTCACATCATTTTACAGCACATTTAGGCCCAGTAATTGCATTCCTTAACCACTACTAAGGAGTGCTCCATCCTGGTTAAGTACAACGCACTACTGCTCAGCAGCACTAAGCGTTAGGCCTGATACCTCGCACTGCTAATTACGACTGTTAGCAACAATATACAATTTCCATACGGTCGTCGCAATAATTGAGCCTCCGTTACGTTTGGATGCCATCTTAGTATTCAGAATCAAACTGGTATTCGTATCTTTACTAACACAAGCGGAATATGTGAATCACTATGTCAATGCATTGCGTGCAAGGCGCTCATAAGAAAATATAGTCCACATAACTTGAGCGACAAAAGGCGTAAACCTCAAAGGAATATGCATTTTTGCCTTTTTTTTTTTTACTGGAAACGTGGACACACGAGGAGACTTGAATTTCTGCTGATATGCCCAAGGTATATATTCAGCAGGGATTGAATAGTCTGTGGTGGCGAAAACTACAAAACTACAGCAGAATGAAGGTATAGTCCGAACAAGGCAACTTTCGCCAATCCCCGAGCAACTCAGCGAAACTGCTTGGGCTCAAAACATAGCCATGGACCATGACAATTTCCTGTACCAGAGAAAACTGTCACGACCAACCTGTAAGGCTGTCTTCTTGTGTCTACACTTAAGAGTATCTGTGGATATGGGACAACTGCGCATTGCGTAGCCTACTCGCATGACTTTGCCTCTAATGCACGCTGCGCTGCCTAATCTGTAAATTTACCTTCTTGCGCATGAAGATGTTGAGACACACTATACGACGGATCTGATGAGCCTTTTCGTTTGTTGGAGTACTCCATAGTTGCTCTACAATGTTCAAAATTTGGCAAGCCCAACACTAACCTTGGATGCATTCCAGACACGCGGTTTGGTCTTCCTAGAGTTTAGCCTGTTCACCGAAACCAGCGTTTGGGAGAGTTGGTTCAAACTTCTGAGGAATAATCAAGAACCACGCACTCTAGATGCATCAACCAGTGTGTGCGAGAAGTCCTGGAGGATTATCATACAAATAATGATCATATCTGTGTATGAACCAGCCCTCCGCAGTGAAGGTAAATTGTGAGTTTGATTTTTTGGCCGTCTCCTTACCCATATTGAGCACATCGTGTTTTTTCTCATGCGATCAGTGATATGTGCTGCTTGCAATGTAAACTAGTACAGTGTGGTTCGGGTTTGCATTCCTGACATGTTTTGGTCTTGTTTACTTCTCTGCATAAAAAACACGTTGTTTCCTCAGTAAATCCCAGTTGGAAATTACCGCTTGTCTTCGTCGTTCTTGTCCGTTTCGTGCTCCTTTCTCGTTATTCTTCATCATAAAAGTTAATCAAACAGGCATATTAAGCGTCATCAACGGGAATGACTTTCATTTTCTAACTACTCATTTTGCCTCTTCCATTTTTTAGAACAACTTGCCTAACTTACCCTTATCGTTCCTGCATGGGTCTATAGACTCGCATTACCAAGCAATATGTAGTAATTGCTCCATGTACACACTGCGGTGTACTGTTATAACGGCATGAAGGATTGAAAGAGCATCACTCTTCTAGACTGTACCCAAATTAAAAAGCCTTTCTCACCATACACGAAGAAGGCGCAAAGGGTTAAAGCCACCAGGATAATCTTCTGTGCCATGGTGATCCAAGGAAATTACCTATAAGAAAAAACAATAGATGAAGGTTATGGATGACTCTCGAATATGCAGATATAATGCCAAAATACGCATTCAAAGACCGCACATACTCAATACAATGTTTTACTATCCATGAAATAAAGCATTCTTTTTTGACATACAGATCACGAGTTCCTAATAACATGCCGTTGAATCTCTGTAACCTGTCTAGAAATGCAGCTTACTAACCTTTATTGAGATGAGATTGCCTGCAGCGACTATGAAAGAAGCCCTTCCTGGGACGCCTTTTATTTGAGATTTTGGTAGCGAGGAAATGCAAGAGGCAAAAGCTACAAACCATGATTGCACGACAAAGGCCAATAAGGCGCTTTTACTTTAACTAAAAACATTTCATTGGCTATCGGTGCTTCCCATACAGACAGCTCCTTTCTCCACTTCAACCAATGGTTGCTAGGCTGCAGCACTGAGTCAAGCGCATGCTGTTTCCATGAGTCCGTTTCCCCATTGCGTAAACGAAAACCACCGTACAATGTTCAAACTCCCACGTGCACTTTTCTTTCCACTCTGTCTGGTTGTCCTATTGAAACTAAAATATTATTAAAAAATCTACGCAGAAATGCGTACGTGAACAGCTGTTTCCCAGACCATCGCGCGTTTTCTTACAATGCCATTATGGCTCCGGCTGGAGAATAGCACGAGGCTGATGTAATCCGCATAACGAGATGGCTTGTGCGTTATGGACACTTTTTTTTACGAATGAAAGAATCCGAAGTAGACATGCAACCTGCAAAATCACGAAGCTAAAACGAATATGTTTTTTTTTTTTGCGTGCATCTTCATATGGATGATGTATAGACGGTGAAAATCTGAACTGTACGCACCGCAGGATGATGTAGATAGAATTAGCCTAGGTGTGAACACGGAAAGAAGAATACTGGTGAGAATGAACGTTGAGAAAGGCAAGATCTGGCTAGACAAAATGTATTCCGCTTAAGCTGAGGACTACGCTTTAGTCTGTATGATGAGCGATAGTCTTACAAACGCCGTTGCTATGCGCGGCTTCGAAGTAGAGGATGACATAGATTAGCCATATCTCATGGAGTTGTTTGAAGGGGTGAAGGATCTTTATTGCAAAAAAGCCTAACGAGAGCTTGGCTACACAACACTAGCAAAATACTCAATAATATTCAAATATTTAAGACAGACAATTCTTCACTGGAATACTTTTTACCTTCAAAAGTGAGTCAAAATAGTTAAACTACGCAATTTTTTCGCGCGTCCAGTGCTTAATGTGTTTTCGTGTCTCTCTGCCCACAACCGCTTCCACTACATTACTGTAAAAGTACCAAGGGGACACAGGGTGAATAAATACAACTAAGAATAATATGGACAACGTGAGCAATGCTCTAAACACATAGGTTGCCTAAAAGCCGTGAAAAAGTAACTAGGCATACGATACTTTACACCGAAGGCATTACATCACCAACATAGAGAGTGACGGATTCGACACTTATATCTACAGTAGCCCAAATAATAACCACATTTATGAATCAGACAGTAATGTGGAGGAATTTAAGATCCCGCCTTCAACAGGAAGGAAAATAATGAAAGCATTTCAACGGAAATTATGTAGGTCAGGATCAAGGAGCTGCAAATCTGTAAGAGAAGGGGGACAAAAGAGTGCTTGTTGTACTTGCCACCGCGTGTAAGCAATGCTGCATAATTTCTAGAATACGGATATTTCCCACGAGCGCTAATATCATGTCAGTACGTTGAAAATGGAATAGAAAAATGTGAAACATTTGCGTGCACTTAAGGTTAGCCTTTAGGAGGCACCATTTATAGCTCCAAAGAGCGGCTAATGTCACGGTTCCTATAACTGACACGCAATGAATAGCGCCCAGCATTCAGCATAGCAGGCATAACGTAAGACAGCCGGTTGAAATTTCGTGATGCTTCGTACTTTATTGCATGACTGCCAGATGGCGCTTTCAAGCACACCATCGGTGTGATAGATGTAATGTTTGACTCTAGAGGAAAAGCTGTGCACAAGAAACATATCTAGAGGAAAAGCTGCGCATTTTATTAGATATACATAAGCGCCACCATTATTGAACGATTTGGTGATTTTCAGCTCATTTACACTTGCTAAACCTGGCCAACGAGCGAGATTTCCATCTGGCAATCGTTAATCGTGGAACGATGGTGGCGTACAGTGTGTAAACGTCAGCTTCTGTAAACAATGACAAAAACGTCGCGTCTGGAGTAATTATGATGTAATGTTGCGTCGCGTACCTGCTGTAATCTCAAATAGGTGTCATGATTCTTTATTGTTATGGAAAGCCAGTCAATTTCTTCCATACCCGATGGTTAAGAAGCATATTTTTTTTTTGCCGTTCGACCGCAATGAGAGGTTTTGGAATTGATAGGTTGTTTATTATTTTCGAACGAATAATGAGGGGCATGACTGTCCTAGTTTAGGTACTTGGGTAGTTTGGGTCGAGGTGTGTGTATTATAATGTTTCGGCGCCTCACGGAGACGATTTGTCATTTCCCTGTATGTAAGTATCGTTTACAGCAGATGTCGAGAAACTTCCCGTTCCTTCACGGCCTGCTAGTGGTGGGACATGTCGGCTCACCTTCTCATTTCCCCCATCTCCCTCGTGTGCAAGACACCAACCGATTTTTACTTGGCGTAATCATTGGTTATTTTTGATTATTTGTGCGGCTGCAGAGTAAATTAGGCCTGTTCCAATTATGGATGGTAATTTAGGAGTCCCTATCTATTGTACCTATGCTATCCTCCCTGAGAGTAATTGAAACTGCTGCTTCTTGGGCCTCTGTTGCTGAGGAGACTGTTGATACTGAAAGAACCTGAATTCGTGTTCTGTCGCTCACACACCATGGTGGTGAACTATATATGTATTCCTTAAGTTGGCCGCTTCGACAAAGACTGAAGCTTAGCCGCTACTCTTTTTGATGCTTTGAGCACGGTTCACTCTCCTAGCTGCATACCTTTCCAGTGTCATGCCTTTGGGAGAAGGTGGGATTTTGTGGTGCTGTCTGATTGTTATCAGCAGAATCTCCTTGCAGATATCGTCGTACACCGGCTCTATCCCTAGTCTGTATACCGAGGTGGCGCCGGCACTTCTATTTCCGTTTCTGCTGTCACACGCGCAGTTTGGCATATAAATCATAAGCTACCATATCCTGTGTACACACAACAAATATTCAGCTTTGTTGGGTTATGCTGTGCGCAACAAATAGATGTACAATCCCGCTTCTTAATGCCTTAACAACGGGCTAGTATGTCCTACAGGTAGTGGGACTGAGTACAAATAAAAAGACCCGAATTTCATGCGTCTTCACTGTCTAAAATTTTTTTCACTGCAATTTCTTTACATTTCAGTTCCGCTGTTCTTCGAGCCACATTTTTGTGATCAATCCAGAATTCCTTTATTCACCGTAGGTCTTGCCTCTTTGAGCTTTCTGCTGAACGAGAACCTTAAAGCCGTCGGGATAAGGTTGACCCTAACTCCTTGCCCCCTGTGCACTGTAGGAATTCAGCAGTGACCAGAAAAAGACAACTTCACTATACGGCAAACGAAAGAGTGTGGCTGCTTTTTGAAAAGGCTAGTTGATATTGCTGATATCTCCGCTATCAATTATGCAAATAATAGAGATAAGGCCAGATAGGACTAGTCTTCGCATGTACAGCCTCGTCCACTTCTAGCTAGAACACGGTCACTGCTTTTAAAGCAACATTGCATCCTACCCGGCCACGCAGTAATCTAAAGTGGCTGGCCATGTGAAGCAGCACATCTGTGTCTCTGTGTGCTTGCATCGCTTTGCATCGATATCTGCCTGCGTCAGATACAATGTTGCTTTAAAAGCAGTGACCGTGCTCTAGCTAGAAGTGGACGACCCTGTACATTCAAACATCTGACGTTGAAGAAAAGTGCTACACGCTGCTGTTGGTTGGTTCACTGGAAGGGAAAGGCGCGGTAACTGTCTCACTCGTTTTCTGTGGACACCTGAACCGCTCCGTGAGGGAAGGGAGGAAGGTGGGAGTTAAAGTGGAAAGAGAGAAACACGCTGTTGTGTAATCTCAACAGTTATGCACAAAGAGATGGGGGAGGAGGAGAAGAAGAAGAATAAGGAGAAAAAGCAGGGGAGGTTTACCGGCATAATAAACCGAATTTATACTGGGCACCAGGGAAAAAGGGATATAAAGGAGGAAAAGAAAGTGAATAAGGGTGCAAAATAAGTCACTAGGCGAAACATTAACTTTAAAGGCGCAGCCTCTCATGCAGGCCCGACGTGTGGTTATCGTTACCTGTTTTAGCTACTATGGACCTAGATTATCGAGTGCATTACTTCAAGATTGTCTTTCGGCCCTGTATTCAAGACACCCATGAAGAATATGTTAAATGGTTTTCTCACTAGCACACATGTCGCACGCAGGGCTATCAGCCAAGCACAGATAACGCGATCAAGTTGTATGACCTGCATGATAATCGTGTATATGTGGTAGTTTTACATGAAAACTGCTTGTTTATTGGCTTTTAAATTTTTTGTTTGAAAAACAAGTGTTCATGACATCTGCCATTTTAAGTTCCTTGCGGTGGTAATTGTGTGAGACGCTCCAGGTTTCAAAAAAACTCCTCAGTGAACCGGAGCGTCGTATTGGTAGTTTGAAAAACACTGGTCCTGCTCCTGCTCTTAAACTTTTCCTATGTGTATTATTTCAAAGAACCACGAACAGAAGTGCAAAAGAGATTCAAACGATACTAAAAAAAGCATTAAATTAATGGCATCAAAAGTAAACTGTGCGTAGGTACATTAATCAACAGTGAGGTCGATGGCAACCAAGGAATTTCACAGGTCCTGATTAATCAAAACGATGCCTTCCTCGAGTGTGTGCGTGTGCTATTGAGTGCGCAAATAAATTCGCCTGTTTCATCACCAAATAATAACGTTTAGTCTGATTTGATAATGCTCATGAACCATCGAGGGAAAATGCATGTACAGCTATAGTGACCACATGAAGTAAGCAATACGTCCTTGAAAAGATTTGCACCTCAACGCTGATGGCACTATTGCTGGAATCTCTGCCCTCCTTACCTCATGTGTAATAAAGCTCCGTTACATGGCGTATTGTGACGTGTTCAGCCACTTCAGGATAAGGGCCTAAAAATCCTTACGGGTCACAAAGATGGACGCAGCGATGAGCATGTTTTCAGTGCATTGAAAAGGGATGCTTTGTTTGTCATTCTAAAGGCCATCTTGACATACAGTATGGGTTATGTGCTTCACACAAGAAAGTGCATAACTACTGATTTCGCCAAAACAGAGTGCTTCAATTTAAAACTCAGCACACATTACTGATGATACATGCCGCTTAAAGTCTGAATAGCGAGAAACATTTCCCGTGAAAAGGCATTTTCATTATTACGCGTGAACATGCAGACCTTTAAGAATAAAGGACAAATAACACATCGCACAGTGTATATTGGGCGAAAAGCCACTGTTTGAGTGCTTTCTCATGTAAGGCGTAAAAGAAGCACGAAACAAAGGTTTAGTGGTTGTTCCGCTGCAAAAAAACAATTCAGGTGCTTGCTAGCACACTGCAACCGGGAATTACTGAATGAACACATAAAGTGAAGTGTGCCGAAGCGAGGAATGAATCGCTGAAACTGGAATAGCCCCTAAATTTTAAACAAATGCAACTTCGCTTTCGTGGCCCCGGTAACATCGCATGGCGTTTGAGATATCTCCGAATTTCAGTGAATGCCCTTTCGTTAGGAATTTCCATTTAGCCTTGTCCCTTATGAGCCTTTGATATCTTTTACGCATTTTGAGCTCTTCGTTACCTAAAAGGCAGCAAAATGCAGTAAAAACCGGGAACAGGTTCAACACGTCTAATGTGCTTGTACATGTTCCCGTGGGGAGCGGAGTTGGAAGAATTCCCGCCATTACGCTCCAAACTCCCCTAGACATCAGCTCCTGTTCCAGGAGCTGCGATTAGGGCATTATCAATGGTGTCGGTATTTGACTTGTGTTCTCAGATCCGACAAGTTACTACGGAGTACAATCACGTTGTTTTGTTTAAATGCATTGCAACATTGTTTACAATAAAACCATTACGCTGAAAGTTCTACTGTCAGTAGCCAGAGAATTGCTATGGTACAGAACGTCGGCTCTTTCTGTGTGTCTGATACCATCATGACCCCCACTAAATTTGCAATGTGTGCAGTTGTGTCCCCACTGCTCTAATAACGGTTCCACGCTACCTGCAATACTGGTAGATTAAAAGGTAACATAGGGCATACTGCCACCGCTAGCACGTAACACCCGCCGGCAGTAACAGCCCTAGTGCTAGAGGTCACGGGCTCATACCGCAAGGCGCCCGCAAGAAGTATAATCACGTAGGCCTCACTGAGACTTGCCCATGCGAAGCATCGCTGTAGGAGTAAAATCTGCCACGCCGCATCAAACTGAAACGTCTGACGAGCGGTGAAAAGAAAAGAGTGGCAGAACTCTACTCCCTATATATAGGGGAACACTTGCGACTTCTGAAAACAAAAATATGTCGGTGAACGGCAACCGCGCTGAAAAATACCTTTATATTCATATAAGTGCGAGCCAACCGGCTCCTCATACTGATAACTATATTTAATATCGTTTGCCTTTGGGAATATTGCTTTATTACACGTCGGAAGACAATGAAGTGTGCAAGAGTCGTCCGACTCCCGTCGGATGACTAGTCTTTCTCACTGCCCTTGTCGTACGGCACATTGATCTTTGACCGTCCAGTGCGTTGTTGATGGCGCATTTGTGAAAATATTTCTTCTACAACTCTTCGGGAAGAAACGTCCGTATCGACGGCACTTGCCTGCAAACTGCCAACAGCGATCAACGTCCCAGGAGGACAGGTGTGGTTGCGAGGTTGTCATCCAGCAGGTTTGCGCTACAAATTTCGCTCACTTGATCTTTAAATGGAGAAATGAATCATTTATTTTGCGTCTCCGAAGCCTTTGCATGTACCATTGCCGGTGCTGGCAATACTGATGAATGCTATTGGCGAGAACTAGGAATGGTGCTTGTCTGAGAACACTGTGTCTCCCCTGCACACACAAAAAATTAGCCTTCGATACGGAGACACAGTGACACTATTGATTGGTCTTTGCTTAGAATTTTAGGCTGCAATTTCGGCTAGCGTATTACCTTGGCAAAGAGCGAAGTATAACGGCCAGTCACCTCATCTTAATCAGAGTGAAGAACGCTAGAGATGGTTTCACAGCAATCGTCGCTTCGTGCGACGATTCCCGCGACAGAGCTTCTGCTTCGGCTTCGCGATGTAATAGATTCGACTGAGGCTGCCGGCTGGATACTCACCGGCTCTCGCAGTCGGAAGAAGGAAGCGCTCTGCCTGATGCTCGGCTTCAGAGAGTGCTTAGTTTGAAAAAAGAGAGTGCTCATTTCAGCCTCATCCTTGTGGACTTTGAACAAACACGCCGAAACCGAAACGTGTAGCATATGAACTTCTACTGAACAAATTATATTTTTGATGCTGTCTGAAGGCGGAACTAATTGCTGGCCCGTTCGAGACTGTATTATCAAGCAATTCAGCCGACAAGGTATAAGCATCATGCCGGGGGAAACATAGAGCACTTTGGAAAACTGGTGGGCTCCGGGCGGAACCAGGGATCAAATCTAGTACACCTCAAATGCTAGGCTGATGCTATACCAGAAAGGCACCGCTCCGATGAAAGCCTGCAGGGTGACGTGAGCACCCTGGAAAGCCAGTACGAGACCGGAGATAGCTTGCATCTATTTTAGAAACCAGTGGGTATCCAGCTGACAGCAGGTGTTGCGCCTACCATTTCTCCTGTCTCCCGAAGTCGAGGCATGTTCTTTACTCCGACTTGCAGCTTTTGCCGCACGGGATCTCATTCAAGAGAGGACGCTTCACCATCGAGTTTAAAATGGTGGAATGTAACTGCACGTACGCTGCCGGCCTTTCCAAAAGGGATTGGTACTTGATCACTGCCACAGGTAACTTGCTTTGCGGTTTATGTGAATCTGACTTCGCTAGATAGAGGTCCCAGCCACACCAGCGCAGCATAAGTTCTCGGACTTGCTCTTGGATAGTTGGCTGCACACGCTTTAGATGTATGCTTCCTGCTGCTCAATTGACGATGCCTTGACTCCGGAGGGTAACAAACTGGATTCCAAGGGAAGAAAAGCGCAGCAGGGGGCGGCAGAAAGTTAGGTTGGCGGATGAGGTTAAAAGGTCGCAGGGGTGAAGTGGATACAGCTGGCACAAAACCAGGTTATTTGGAGGAATATGGCAGAGGCCTTTGCCCTGCAGTGGGTAGAGTTAGGCTGATGATGAGTCCGGAAGCCCTGAAACCACAATTTGAAAGTCTATTTGTGTATTTGAATCGCTTAATGCTCCCTGTGGTAAGTGGTCCACTTGAAGACTTCCTTGAAAAGGAGTGCTACATGTGATATATCCAAATAAGGTAACAACTGTATTTATAGGAAAACACATGCCGAATAAATTTGAGCTCGTGCTCCTTTATCAATCGCGTTATTCATCCGGAATCCACTTCGCCGTCAGTGTATGATCTCCAGCATAGTGCATAGCAAGCCGCTCGAATTCACAAAAACGTTAGCCAAATGGATAACTTGCAAAAGACACACATCATTAAACAGAAACAAAACCGAAAGCTTGACGCCAAGTCCAGCTGTCAAGGGAACTGCACTTAGAAAACGGAACCACAGTCACAGCACAATCATGCGAAATTAAATCAGAGCTCAGGAGATAAGTTAATGTTTACCTGAAAAAAAAAGTCCTTCAGAGTGAAATGTTTCGAACAGTCTTCCATAGTCGTGGTCGCGTATTTTTCCAATTCTAATAGGTTTATTTTGTCATCAGACTGCGTTGCCAGCTTCCCTCGGGAAACTCTGAAATGACTACCTGCGGTCTTTCCAGCTACTTGGCAAATAAAAGGGTACGCTGACAAACTCTTTCGGTTTTCTCTTTTTCGTTTTCGTACATGCATAAATCGGCAAAACAACGAATCATAATCAGCGACACGTGAGCAACACTCACATACTGCGCACTGCTTGCCGACCCTGATTCGGAGGGTTCTAGCCGAGGCCGCTTGGTGGCTAAAAATAATCTGTAATCGCAAGTGGACTTCAGCCCCAAGCGTTATTCTTGCGCACCAATGAGAGCATATGAGGCGCGCATCTACATTTTATTGTTGGTTTTTTGAATGATTACCCAAATATGAACTTTACGGTATTAGGATCTTTCTTGGGTATCACTGGGTGAAAGTGACTTAGAGTAGTTGAGCTTGAAGATTTAGGTACTGGTATGTGGGTCCATTGTATTATACTTCATCTGCCTCACACTATTTATTAGGCAAATGCGTCTATTTATGCTCATTACAAAACTGAAAGGTAGTTGTTTTACGGGATACCAGTGAACGAAAATGACCCCACGCATATAAGCAAGCAGGAGAAACTGAAAAGAAATACGTGCACATCATCAAAGACGTAAGAAGCAAGAGATTCATGAGATATTATTAATGTTTATAGTATCGTGGCGATTACAAATGTGGTAACATAAGAAACCTTTCAGCTTCATTAACTTTCGCAACATCGTATTCTGAGTTACGCTACGCTAAATATAGCAAGAAAGTTGTAATTTTATGTTCTGTATTATATACGACGGTTTTCTTTGGCCCTGAATTATCAGGTTTTTTTCTATGCTACATTACTTGATTCTTTTCATTGGCATGACATACTATTTACCAAGCAGTTATATTGTACAGATGCAGATAAGCACGCCTCTGGTTCTCTTCATTCTGAAAATTAAATTACATACACCAGTGGTAATCCTATTCAATATGTCATACTAAAGGAGCGGAGTTACAAGAACCCGCTTTACTCCCCAGTTTAATATGACAGGACTGCTACTCGCTGCACTTATTGCTTCTAGGCTCCACTTGCAGTTTTTACTTTATTAGATTGAGCTCTTGGCCAAAATATAAAAAAAATAAGACTTGAGTGTATTTTGTAAATTTCATTGTTTATTTAAATAATTACTGCAGTTTCTTCGGTTCACTTTCAGGACGCGGCTAAAGAGAGACCACATAAAAGTGAGACTGAGGTGACGCAAACATTGAAAATGCGCCTTTTTGAAATGCATTTGTGACAGATTTAAGTATTCCAGAGTAAGCCAATTGCTCCCTTATCGTCGCTGTGAAGTAATTTCGAGACCACAAATGCGGGCTTTAACGTGCCTACAGTACTCGAGACTTCTGAGGGAACAGGAGGATACAAAATAGAAGATACGAACACATGAAATGTTTATAATTGCACCTTTAACACATATTTGAAATACGTTGAGCTTAAAATCCGTTAAATACATGCTCAATCTGAACTTTAAGGTACTTTGAGGGCAGTTTCGGATCCTTCTTATATAGGTTCATTTTTAAACTAGCAAAATATGTAACCCATGAGTGACAGTCGTTAAATGGGAGCCTAAATGTAACGCACTGCAATAAAAATGCGCTTTATTATGAAGATAACAGCAAATTTGACTGTTTTCTATTGACCTGCGTCATTTAAGGCGTGCCAATAGTTGCGATTAATTAGGGCAACTAGGCAAAGTAGCTCTAGTGGTATGAATTTGGCTCCTAAATGGCTGCCCGTAAATTTTCCATGGCAACAGCACGTGGTGAATTTTCGATACCAGGAAAGGTTTGGCATTTTTGTGATTCATAGCCTACAGCACCGCAGCTGTCGCGGTTCGGCTTAGTGACGATTCAACTCCACAGTCACAGCTCTTTCTTTATAAGAGAGCGATATATAACTTTAGGAGCAGCTGGTGCCTCTATCCACTAGGCCATCACGCAAAAGGCGCGTGATGCAACCTTTGCAAACTTAAAATTCATGCGATTACTCATTCGAATCAACAGTGCTTGCTGTCCGTTATGTCGTTACATCCACATCTTTTCCGCAATTCTGTCATTACATGCACGGTTTAGCTTTCTCTGTAATAGTGAGCTGTGGGCACTCGTTAGTGGGAAAATGTAATATATGTTCTTTCCACTGCCACTTTCGGCCTCAGTGTCTGCATCTTCAAAGGCCTGCATGAGAGGCTGGCGCCAATGTAGAAGCGAAAGTTTCCCGCGCAGACGCACAGCGGCATATTCAAACTGGGCTTACCAAGGTGCAGTGAAACAAGAAATTAGTACGAATTGCATGAATAATGAACCTGCAAATTAATTAATCATATACCGCCACCCGATCCCAGACATAACAAAACTCATTATCATGGGCACTTTTTGCAGAATGTACAACCATGCGGGCATTAGTCTTAATCTTTTTCGTGCCTCTGTTTCAAAGTACAAAATATTAAAGATAATTGTTCAGTGATGTTAAGTTCATGTTCGGCAGGTACAGAAGCAGACGACGATGATCTGATGATGGTCAGGAGGAGATATATATTTACAGAAAGGAAACTATTATACATTGGCAAACTGTAAGTTACATTAACAAGTCGCACAGACAACTACAACTTAAAACAAAATAGACTCTCACACAGAGAAGTCACTCTACAAGCCCTTACTTTTCTACCGAGCATTTCGGTTCAAGCCTAGGGACTGTAAATACGTGCTAAGCACGGAGCCTCAATCTTGACTTCACGTGCGAGTCGCTTTTCACTGCGGCCTTACACGTCCCTCCTAAGAGGGTAAATGAGCTTGGAATCCGCTCATTTACACAAAACAAAAACACAGGCCGCAACATTCCTCCTCAGGCGACCATTTCGCCAGGCTACAGCGCACCTAAATCCGTCCCCACTGAGGGAAACCGTACACTCGAGGTCGGGAAATAAAACCAATCAAACGACGGCACTGAAGACACGAAAGTTCTTCATGACAGCCCACCACATCCTGCATTGCGCACAGCAGTGCGCCCTATATTTGCTATACATGAGGCACATGTAAAGACACACGAAAAAAAAAATGCACTACAAGAGCGCGTGTTGGCTACGCAGAGTTCGCCATAGTCCGAGTTTCAGCACAAAGCACCCACTCGCGGCGCACAGTTGTAGCACGCCTCACCGTTCACATCACAAAACACGGCGGGTGGCGGGAACACTCACGCCATTGCACAGTTCCCGCTCCGTCATGCAACTGTCTTTACACCACTTTTTGTGCCGCCAAACAGTTCCGTGCACGCCACCCGTTGGGTAAGCAGGAACCCTCACGCCTGGTGAGGCCAGCATGGCTATGCCACATAACCAGATACAACATTGGACAGTGAGGCTTTCTTCGTCCCTGTACTTTGCGCAAGATTTGTACGTGGGCTCCAATGACGAGGCTAGCCCATGCAGTTTCCTGCGCTGACGAAGTGAGTTCGGCAGGCGCTGCTGCTATCATTCGAAGCCGGTACGATCTCGTGCGCGCCTCGGCGCTCGCGTTGTCGTGCATTAGGAGCTTTCAGCGCCTGCGGTGCACCGTTGTCACCTCTCGCGACCCTAGCGCTTGACATCCTCTCACTGACCCTCACTGGCAAATTGTTGGTTACAACTGACACGTCGCCGCACCTTATCTCTGGCGGCCTGAACTTTCGGAGGCTGCCCATTGCTGTCTTGCCTGCGTGAACTTGGAGAGGCCCCCCTGCGTACTCCTCGCCACTCCTGTGCTGTAGTTCAGCGCGTTCGCTCTCTTGACCAGAGATATCGAACTGGCCAGAATCCGTTACTGCGCCATCTGTTTCGAATGGAGCGGGCGCCCTCACCGTAAGCTCAGCCTCGACACCTGTTGCGCGTACATCCCCACACGGGGCGCACTCCGTCTCCGTCGGCTGATCAGCTCGCACTTCGGAAGCGAAATTTCTGTGCGCGTGATCCGCGCCGCTGCTGTCGGGCTCCAATTCTGCTAACGGCTCGTCCGTTTTTTCGCGCATTTCCAATCGCGCCACGACACTGCTCGGGCAGTTCGTCTCGCCCCCTAACGCTAGCTCCTCTAGCTGCGCCTGTGGGGCTGCACTAGCAGTTTCCGCCGCTCCCTGCCCTGAGCTAGCAACGCTTCGCTCGTCCAGGCTATCTGTATTCGTCGAATACCGGGAGGGGCAGCCCTCAACTGCACTAGTGCTTTCTGCCACGGGGCCAGGGTCTAACTGTCGCTGCTCCGTTGCTTCGGACGCAGTTTTAGCCTTTCCGCCGCCGGCATGCTCACGCATGACCGCTCTCATCAATCTCTCTTCCTCTCTTAGAATTTCCCGTTTTTTTCGCTCAAAATCTAATTCAAGTTGCCGACTTACCAGACGCTCTTCCTCCGTCAGGGGATATGCGTAAGCCTTGCTTTCAATCATATCTGGCGTCCTCACTGCTCAGTACCTCACTTTCCCTAGCATAAGCCAAGCCAACCTCGACCAGACGCGAGAAATCCCACTCACCCGTCACCAGCGTCGCTGCGGGTAGTAGCACACAGACCGGGAGTCAAGCCTTGGCTGGTCGTCCTCGGCAGGTAGCTTGCACAGCCGTCCTTTGGCTGCCGCTGCTTCTGCCCGAGGCCTTGTTGCTTGCTTCTTTGTGATAGGGTGCCAAATCCTGTCGTACTGCGCCAGTAATGAATAGCTGTCTTCGGCAGGTAGTGAGACAGTGAGGAAACAGTCAAGAGAACTGTAGACGATTGATCCAATGACGTTCAACGAAGATGTATATTTACATGAGCAACGAAATATTATAGTTTACATTGGCAAACTGTAAGTTACAGTAACAAGTCACACAGACAACTACAACTTAAAACAAAATAGACTCTCACACAGAGAAGTCACTCTACAAGCCCTTACTTTTCTACCGAGCATTTCGGTTAAAGCCTAGGGACTGTAAATACGCGCTAAGCACGAAGCCTCAATCTTGACTCCACGTGCGAGTCGCTTTCCACTGCGGCCTTACATGTTCTCTGTTTTCAATGCATAAAATATAAGAAATGATTATTTGTATGTCGGTAACACCTATTTTGGCATTCCTATCCGGTGAAGCTGCCAGTTTTTTGTAGTTGTTTCAATTCTATATTTAAACGAGCTTGTTTGTGCATTCTCTTCCTATGCTAAGGGAGTACTTGCTCGTGTCGACATGATGAGCGAGTCCTCTCATCACGATGCGTTACGGGTGCCCACTTTTTATACTTCATGATATATATCAGGGGATTGTTACAGCGATCTAGTATAGCACATTTAATGCCATTGGGTGCCGTTGCTAGAGGACTTAAATTTAGCTTCCGGTAAGCGGGCAGCCTTGTAGGCAGTCAGAGCACACTGGCTTTAGGGTACCGCCGTCTCTTCTCATCAAGCATCCGATCGCTCTCCATCCTACGAGCACCCAAAAGGCTAGGGGCATTTTGAAATTTCTGATTATGCTCCTTCGAATCATGAAGTCAATCCCTTTTCAAATGGCGATGTTATATCGATGTATGTCTAGTAAAAACGTTAGCTGCGGAATTAAGCTTATGTGGATTGATGAGCTGAAATGCAAGAAATAAGCGCATGTGAATTTTTCGCAGAACGATACAAACTCCTGGGTGTTGTCTCTTAGGCACTTTATAAATTTGGAATGAAAATAGAGAAAGACCCTATTGCATGACGTGTGTCATAGCGTGTGTGCCATCAGTTAGCGAATACCAAAGAAAGAAAAATTGCAGCCATGGGATGAGATATGAAAGCTGCTATTAGAGTGATGATTCGCTGTAAGCCGCATCTATCTTCTATTTCGCCACAACTTTTGCGAACCGCTAACGCAATAGCAAAGCAGTCAGGCGTCGAGTTTTGCGACGTCGAGCGTCGATTACGAAAAAAGAAAAAACTTTCCAGAAAGCCAAAATCGGTTGTCGCACGGCATACTTGCGATTGTGGTGTAGAAGGAAAGTGCAATTTTTAGTCCGAAGGAGTTAATAATATTGTTGTAGAAGACCTTGACCTGGGCGATACGTCGTCAACAGTCAATAGAACGTTCTGCGATCAGTCGTGAGAAGTGTCAGCACACGTACGAGCGTCGAAGCGAGCTTCGTTGTCGTCTTCTTTCCTGCCCGTCACGCGCGTTGAACATGCTTGTCGTCGTTCTCTTCAGCAGTAGGCGCTGAACATATCAGAGCCCAATACTTGTTTCACAGCTTCCCCTAGGCGAAAAGACGCCATCCTGGCGGCTCATGGCGATGTGACGATGGCCGGATCGTAGTAAGGTTTCAGGCGGTTACTGTGTACTATTTCACGATTTCGGCGACGGTGGTCAGTGGATGGCGTAAGGGGTTCGATGAGGTAGTTGACGGGGGATGTTTACTTGACAATACGGTAGGGGCCCTGATACTTGCTCAGAAGTTTGGATGAAAGGCCGGGACTCGAGGAAGGCACCCATAGCCAGACCAAAGAGTCTGTACGGTAAGTAGGAAGAAGTGCAGATTGATCTCGGGTGGTTTTCTGCTCTTTCTGGGCGTGAGAAGTGAAGTACCGGGCAAGCTGGCGGCATTCTTCGGCATAAGTTGCAGCTTGTGAAACAGTCGTGAATTCGGAAGAATCCGGTCGGTAAGGGAGAATGGTATCCATGGTACAAGAGGGCTCACGACCGTACAGGAGGAAGTATGGTGAGAAACCGGTGGTTGCTTGTGTGGCAGAGTTAGAAGCGAATGTGACGAATGGAAGAACGCGGTCCCATTAGGAGTGGTCGGAAGCGACATACATTGCTAGCATGTCGCCCATGGTGCGGTTAAAACGCTCAACCATTCCATTTGTTTGCGGATGGTACGCGGAGTTGGCGCGGTGAACGATTTTGCATTCTCTAAGAACAGCTTCGACAACTTCAGAAAGAAAAGCGGGACCTCTGTCACTCAGCAATTCTTTGGGAGCCCCGTGGCGAAGAATTATGTGATGGAGGATGAAGGAGGCAATGTCTTGGGCTGTAGCAGATGTCAAAGGCGCCGTTTCGGCGTAGCGTGTGAGATGATCTATTGCAACGATGATCCAGCGATTGCCTGTTGATGTGCTAGGAAGCGGGCCGTATAGGTCTATTCCAACACGCTCAAAGGGCTGAGCTGGGCAGGTCAGCGGCTGCAGAGGAGCGGCGGGTTGGCGAGGTGGGTGTTTTCGGCGGTTACACTCTTGGCAGGACTGGACGAACCGACGAACATAGCGGTACATCCCACGCCAGTAGTACCGCTTTCGCAGGCGAGTGAAGGTTTTCAATAAGCCGGCGTGGGCAGATTGGGGATCGTCGTGGTAATGGGAGCAAATCACGGAGCGTAGATGGGTCGGAATTACAAGCAGCCACTTTCTACCATCTGGAAGGTAATTCCTACGGTAGAGGAGCTCGTCTCTGATGGCGAAATGGTGAGACTGGCGACGGAGGGTGCGGCAAGGAGGTCGTGAAGCGCGGCCAGATAAAAAATCAAGGGTGAGGCGATCCATGCGTCTTTTCATTGCTCGGAAGTCATATCGGTGGGCATGTCGGTGGGATGTAGAACGGATATAGCAGGGGTGGCTTCAGACCGCAAGGGAGAGCGTGAGAGAGCATCAGCATCAGCATGTTTACGGCCAGAGCGATAGATGACGTTAATGTCGTATTATTGGAGCCTCAGAGCCCAACGGCCAGTCGACCAGAAGGATCTTTCAAAGAAGACAGCCAGCAGAGGAAGTGATGATCGGTGACATCAAAAGAACGGCCATACAAGTAGGGGCGAAATTTTGCTATTGCCTAGAGAATAGCGAGGCACTCTTTCTCGGTGACGGAATAGTTTGCTTCAGCTTTTGTTAGGGTCCGACTTGCGTAAGCGACAACGTACTCATCAAAGCCAGACTTCCGCTGAGCGAGTACTGCGCCGAGGCCGACGCCGCTGGCATCAGTGTGGATTTCCGTGGGAGAAGGGTCGAAATGACGCAGGATTGGCGGAGTCGTCAAAAGGTAGCGGAGTGTCGCGAAGGCATCATCACAGTGCGGAGACCAGGCTGAAAGATCGTGGCTGGACAGAAGCTTGGTGAGAGGGTTGATGATTGTGGCGAAATTGCGAACGAAGCGGCGGAAGTACGAGCAGAGGCCGACGAAGCTGCGGAGTTCTTTCACATTAGTTGGCTTGGGAAATTCTGCCACAGCTCGTAATTTTGCCGGATCGGGAAGAACGCCATCCTTGGAGACAACATGTCCGAGTATGGTTAGCTGCCGTGCTCCGAAACGGCACTTCTTTAAATTTAATTGGAGGCCAGCGTCGGTCAGGCATCGCAGAACTGTCTCAAGTCGCTGGAGGTGAGATGGAAAATCTGGGGAAAAGATGACAACGTCGTCAAGGTAACAAAGGCAAGTGTGCCATTTGAGCACTCTGAGTAGGTTGTCCATCATGCGCTCGAATGTGACAAGGGCATTGCACAGTCCGAATGGCACGACATTAAGCTGATAGAGCCCATCGGGTGTGACGAAAGCGGTTTTTGGGCGATCGGCCTCTGCCATCGGCACCTGCCAGTAGCCGGAACGCAGGTCTATTGAAGAAAAGAACTCAGCTCCCTGCAGGCAGTCAAGGGCGTCGTCAATACGAGGGAGAGGATAAACGTCCTTGCGCGTGGTCTTGTTCAGTCGGCGGTAATCTATACAGAATCGGATGGAACCGTCTTTTTTCTTGACCAGGACGACCGGAGACGCCCAAGGGCTGTGCGACGGTTGGATTACGTTGCGCTGGAGCATGTCGGTCACCTGTTCGTCAATAATGCGGCGCTCGGCGGCTGAAACATGGTACGGACGCTGGCGCAAAGGGGAATGGGTGCCGGTATCAATACGGTGAGTAACGGTAGTTGTGCGCCCCAACGAATGTTGCTGGGAGTCGAACGAAGTCGCGAAACGTTGTAGGATGGCGACAAGCTGGGCTCGTTGTAAGGGCGTCAGGCCAGCGTCGATGGACCGGTGGAAAACTTCGAGGGATGATGGAGTGGCGACCGGAATAGGTGTTATGGCGCTGATGGGAAGGCTTGCGATGGTATCGCCAAAGGGATAGGTGGGCGTGGAATCGAGCAAAGCAACACTACCCAGTGACTGGCCACGAAGTAAAGTGGTAGGGCAGGGGCACGGGTTACAAACAAAAATAGCACGAGTTGCGAAAAATTGTCAGCACAGCATGGGGCAGCAACACGGATTTTCGGTCAGCGAATCGTAACGAAGGTGTCTAGATAACAGTGGCGTCGAAAAGAGCAGCACAATAAAGAGGCACAAGCACTGAGGAGAAAGGCGGGACGTCGGTGTCCTCTGCGACGTGCACGGTAGCTGCAGCAGCAGCGGGTGTCGAAAAAAGTGTCACTGCGGGATGATAACTCAAGTTGAGCACGGGCGCAGTCTATTATGGCGTTATGATTGGAGAGGAAGTCCCAACCAAGGATACCGTCGTGTGATGAGCGGGCAAGGACGAGGAATTCTATTGTGTATTGAACGTCGTCGATAACAAGGCGGGCGGTGCAGGCGGCTAATGGTCGAATGTCCTGAGCGCTGGCTGTGCGAAGAGAAATTGCAGGAAGCGGCGTCGTCACCTTTTTGAGTTGGCGACAGAGGGCGTAATTAAGAAGAGAAACGGCTGCGCCAGTGTCTACAAGTGTTTCGACAGGAACTCTTTCGATGAATATGGTAATAATGTTGGCTGGTACGTGAACAGGTCTTGAGTTGGTCCCTGATGGCGCAGTTCTTGCCTCCGGAACTGCGGCCGCTAGTTTTCCGTGTTAACGGCTGATTGGCGGCGGAGCATCGGAGAACGGGAACGATGGCCAGGAGGAGACGGGGTGGCGCAGTGGTAAGACGCCCGACTACCGTGCCGGAGTTCCCGGGTTCGAATCCGGCCTCGGCGGCTGCGTTTCGATGGAGGCAAAACGAAGTGGCGTCCGTGTGCTGTGCGATGTCAACGCACGTTAAAGATCCCCAGGTGGTCGAAATTACTCCGTAGCCCTCCACTACGGCTCCCCTTTCTCTCTTTCAACTTTCTCTCCCACCTTCCTTCCTTCCCTTACGGCGTGGTTAAGGTGTCCACAGAGCAAGTATGACAGATACTGCGCCTTTCCCTTCCTGTGAACCAACCAACCAATCAGAAGGCGAGCGGTGGGAGCGGCGATCGTAACTTGAGGACTGCGGAGGAGGCTCAGGGAACACGGGTGAGGGGGACGGGGGAAGATTGTACATCGGCTGACGTGTATAGTCGTAGGGACGAGGGCCACGATTGCGGCACAAACGAGCCACATGGCCGGCGACTCCGCAGGCGTAGCAAATAGGTCGGTTGTCTTGTGTGCGCCAGGGGTTGGAAGGGTGTGGCTGTGGTCGAAGGCGAAGAACCGGACGATAAGTGGGGATTGTAGGTTGCAGAGTTTGCGGACGTCCCTGAGGCTCATATAGGAGGGGAGGCCGGCTGTACACAAGGGCGACAGGGGGTTGTGGCCGCACCAAAACATCAGCGTACGTGAGACGAGCCGCCACCAACGGCTGCTGAGGAGGTGAAGGCATAACCTCAGCGAGCTGCTCTTGTATGACACGCTGAAGAGTGGGAGTGAGCGGCGGCGCAGGTGCTGACGGGCAAGTGAAGGTGGACAAGGAAAGCTGGCGTGCGACTTCCTCACGAACAAACTGTTGAATGTGCTGAATTAGCGACTGCTGGTCCTGGGCACCATCTCCGGAGAGAGCCAAGCTGGAAAGAGCGGCCTGCTGAAGGCTAGCACGTCGTGTGGAAAGCCGCCTCTTGCGCAGCTCATCGAAGCTTTGGCAGAAGCCGATAACGACGGACACATTTTAAGCGTTTTTGGCGACGAGCATCCGGAAGGCGTCATCGTCAATGCCTTGCATAATGGGTCCGATCTTCTCGGCGTCGCTCATGGTAGGTTTTACGCGCTTGCAGAGGTCTACGACATCTTCTATGAAACTGGTGAAGTGTTCGCCGGTTTGCTGTGCCCGACTTTGCAAGCGTTGCTCGGCACGAAGCTTACGTATAGCGGGACGGCCAAAAACTTCGGTCAGGCTGGTCTTGAGAGCCGTCCAGATAGAGATGTCACTCTCATAGTTGCGAAACCATAGATTGGCAACGTCCCTCAAATAGAAAATGACGTTTGTGAGTTTCACAGTGTCGTCCCCCTTGTACGCACTTACGCGTTCATACGACGCCAACCAGTCTTCTACATCTGTGTCATCGGTGCCGCTGAAGATGGCTGGGTCGCGCTGACGCGCTGCACCGGGACAGATGACAGGCGATGGGGTTGGCGGTTGGCTGGCGGTCTCAGGCATCGCGGAAGTGGTAGGCAAAGCTCCGCTGCGAAGCTCCAGGTTGAGGGGAAAGCTGGAATCTCCACCACTTGTTGTAGAAGACCTTGAACAGGGCGGTACGTCGTAAACAGTCAGTGGAACGTTCTACGATCAGTCGTGAGACTTGTGTCAGCGCACGCACGAGCGTCGAAGCGAGCTTCGTCGTCGTTTTCTTTCCTGACCGTCACGCGCGTTGAACATGCTTGTCGTCGTTCTCTTCAGCATCAGGCGCTGAACATAGAGCCGAATACGTGTTTTACAATACAACCGTTTCTGGTAATCTAAAGGATAATTGATGTACGGGAACTATTAAAAAAATAGAGACAGAGTAAAGAGCAGTTGGAAGCGAATAAACGAGTTCAGCGTGGAAAGCCGGCAGCCGGCAGCTCGCCCGCGCTCACCCGTGCGCATCCCTACTTCGTACAGCGCAACCGCTGCATGCATTACGGAGTCAATCCCTCCGCGGATGCGAGTTGTTGTTGTTGTGGCTGTAGGAAGAAGGAAAAGAAAATGCACGGGCCTGCTACTGGCTCGGTAGCTGACCCACCTCCGCTGCCTCGTGCAGATAGAAGACAATATAGAGGAGAAAGAAAAGCAAGAGGCAAAGAACGCGCCCCGCAACAACAGCCGTCGTCCACCACCAGTGGTGGCGTGTGCAATGACGGCCTACAACATATAAAAATTCGGTGCCAGGTCAGCCCCCGCCGCAAGCAGCGGTGACCCACCTGCACCAGCCCGAAAACTAGCCAGTCTTTCCGGGGACCATACCTGGAAGAAAGGAAAAAGAAGAGGGAGAGAAAGACGCGCGCCGCAGCAACAGCCGTCGTCCACCACCAAAGTAGTGGCGCGTGCAATGACGGCCTACAACAGATAAAATCCGGTGGTTGGCCAGCCCTGGGGTGCACCACCGTTTGCGCTGCGTTGAGCCCCACTGGTAGCTGCATCCCAAGTGCGATTATGCGTTATATGAATTATGTACAGAAAAGTATTAAAGATTTCTTTTTTGTATTACACCTACGATGTCGTCGATTCGTGAAGAAATGCCTAGGATACCCTACAACGCATTTGAGAA
>JAJIZL010051976.1:0-15502 GCA_023969395.1 Amblyomma maculatum
AAAGCGCGCGCGGTTCGAAACGCTAAAAGGGGCTGTGGGGCCCCACAAGTTCTGACAACCTAGTCCGGTAACGCATGACCCAGCATTAATTGACAGGTTGTACAGAAAATGGGTCACTTGTGTCACAAAAAAATAAAAGCCGAATAACAGCCAGCCATCGAATTTTATCTCTTGTAGGCCCTCATTGCACCCGCCACTGCTTCGGTGGTGGACGACGGCTGTTGTTGCGGCGTGTGTCTTTCTCTCCTTCTTTTTTCTTTCTTCTCTATTCTCTCTTCTGTCCGCCCGAGGCAGCGGAGGAGGCTCAGCTCCTTCTTCTTCTGCCTTGATATATGGCACATACCCACGAAGGTGGATTGGTCAGGGTTCAGTGTGGACTGCCAAATGCCCAACACATACTGAATTAGTGCATTAAAGTAATTGGGAGTGGGTGAGTGAGAAGACTTTATTTACACCGACATGGACCTCTGGGCAGGAGCTCAGCCAGGGGAAGGGTCTCCTTGCCGGCTCTCCTACACCGCGGCCGCAGAGAAGGTCTTGGAGAAAGCCTTAAAGTAATTGTCAAAGTAATTGCTACTGGCTGTAGCTTATTTTAAATCTCTTATTTTTGTAAAGTAATTGTCAACTAAACAAAAACATAAGATTTAAAATAAGCTAGAGCCAGTCGCAGGCCCGTGTATTTTATTTTCCTTCTTCCTACAGCCACAACAACAATCGTGTACTGAGGCAATGTCACTAATTCAAGGCGATTTTTGCATAATAAATGATGCCTATTTCTTTTAAAATTACTCTTACCGGCATACCATGCCTAGGCTTCAGTTTCCTTTTACTAACAGGTAAAAAGTATTACCACCTAGGTAAATAAAGGGCTGACTAGTTTAGTATGGTGCTCAATCTGTTTTAAGTTAGGTGTACATCATAGGTGTTTGCAGTGCTCGCCTGCTCTTTTATTTGCCGCAATATAAACAAATTTGGCAGTTAAATACTACAATGTATATTCCTGTCCATTTAGCTGGGCTTTGTAATTTCGTTCTCCACACGAGAACCAGTTTTTACTCATGTTGCGGAACAAAGACGAAGACATTCGATCGTGCTGGGAGTGCGTGAAGAGCGTGTCTTCCACAACTGTTCGGGTCCGCCAACGGCCATGGAATCTGAACCTTCCGAAGACATAGAATCGGCGCCGTTGTCTTACTATGGCGTGAGGACCAGCAGAGAAATCTCTTCAGAGGACATCCAGCAACAAGAAGACTTTCCTCGCCTGGTGCACACCACAGACTTTCTGTGCAGGTCGAATCAAAGCTACCCGCTTGATGCGCAGCCGTCCCTGCCAAGCCCAATCGCACTGGATACAAGGAGACAGCTCTTATCACAACGCATGGTACAGATCCCGGAATATGACAAGGAGGACGCACGCCGGTTTTACCCAGTGCCACGGGCGGAGAATCGAGGCCGCCTTGGTGAAGCTCGCGTGGAAGAACAGAACTCCTTTAGTTCCTAGGAGCACCTCTTTAGCCGGCGACCTGTAAGCCGAGAGGTGCCACGTTCCTCTTACGAAGACGCGATTGACCATACTTCACAACCGCAAACTATGAATTCGGTGTCTCTAAATAGGCGGCGCTACGATGAGCCGCGTACTAAGTGCACCCTGACTGCTTTTCTTGTTCTTTTGGCGCTCGCCAGCGTCATTGCTGTAATGATCGACACAAAGTGGGAGCCCCAAGCCACAAGCCATCGGGGACAGCTAACCAGCAGGGACAGTGCGCCTGTCACTGCAACGATTAGTGAAAAGAGTGTCGAAAAGCAAGAGACGAGCTCATTGACAACCACGACGACGACTGCAAGACACGCTTCACGGAAGAGAAAGAAGAAATACTTTGCACCAGGTAATGCCGTCACGCACGTCAGCAAACGCACGGAAGAGCCATTTGCTCCTCTTCTCGATACCTTGCCGATTTCATCTCCTAAGCTTAAGAAAAAACGCAAGCACAAAACGTCATTGCGGCCAAGGAAACTCACAGAGGAGGATCCTGATGGCCTTAGTCCTGCCACGGAAACAACCCGGTCCACAGCTGTGTTGAAGCGTCACCTAAATATCTTGGCAGCACCGATGCCCAGGCCTGTAAGTACCCGAACACTGAGAGACCAGTGTCACAGCACTCTTAGCTGTACCACTTACACTCTGCGTTGTAGTCGATGCCAGTCTTGGTGTCCGCCATACTAGCTCTTTATTCGACAATCCAGCAATTCCCATAAATAGTTCGAAGCAGAGTAGAGCAGTTCGCCACAGCGTGAGCACCCAAACTGTTAGTAATGCAGCCTATGGGTATGCCGGTTTATGAAGGAAACGGAAGATTTATTAGTAGCGCCTAAAGAACCCCAGGTGGTCGAAATTTCCAGAGTCCTCCACTACGGCGTCTCTCCGGGCCTGAGTTGCTTTAGGACGTTAAACCCCACAAACCAAACCAAACTAAACAAAGAAAAGCAACCCAGATAGACTGTTTCCAACTTCCAATTTACGCCTCACTATTAGTTTCCCAGAAGCTGTCATCTTGGTAAGGCTAGCTATTCTAAGTTGACCGCGACGATACTATCGCTTCCACAGTTACTACACCATGATTTCAGCTACTAACGTGCATGGCATTTGCGAAAACAGGCGACTAATGTTTTCTTACGCTTTCCTTCTTGGTGTACAGACAAAGCACAGGTGCGGTATGGCCTACTACACGTATTGCTCGGCTCTACGTGAGGAAATCTATTACCGGCACACGACTCGTTCTTGCGTGCGAACCGTCACGGACCACACACAAGTGTGTAACCGTTCGCCCAATCGGTTCGCTTCCTTCGAGGCCTGCAAGCAGCGCTGCGTGCGCGGAGAGTTGCCCGCGGAGTCTTGCTTCGAGAAGACACTCTTTTCCGGATGCACCAGGTAAGGAGAATTTTCAATATGAACGGGAGTATTATTTTGCTTATGTAGCTAAAGCTTCATTACGCCAGGTAGATCGAGCCGTCGGGTATGCACGGTTTTTCCCTTCAAGTGACCTTGACAGATGCTGCGTCTTTTCTTCTTATGAACCAACTTACAATGGAAGCGAAACCTTGACTGCGCTAAGTATAGCAGGACTTCGTGTGACAAAATCTTCCCTTCAGATGACCTTGACCTAATTAAGTGTGGGCGTCCATGATTTCGTGATGGTCACCAAAATGTGCGCCTTCCTTTCCTCGAAACCTAACTTAAACGGAGGAGGAAGAGGAGGAGGAGGAGGAAAAGGTGGAGGAGGAAGGTACTTTATTAAACGAGCGAGTTTGGACCCTTCAAGAGCCCAGGGCCACCGCACGGCCCTCACATTACGCGCATCTGTCCAGGTCACGTAGGGCCATGGCACTGGCACCCCGGTCCACACATCGAAGTTGTATGTCCAGGTCCTGCGACGTAAGGAGGGCCTCCCATTCCTCCCATGATCCGATGGCGGGCTGTCCCTGCGGGGGAGGATCGGCAGGGCAGCCGAAAAGAATGTGCCCTCTGTGGTGCGATATCACCTTGAACAACCTTGAAGGTCAAAGACAGATACTGTGCCTTTCCTCTCATATAACCAATGTACAATCTACAACAAAAATATGAAAACATGACCTTGATGTGGTCATGTTTAGGTGTCCACAATTCCTTGGTGTCCAATCAAAAATATAAAGCTCTTTCCTGTCTCTAAACGGTAATTTAAATCAATATGAAAAAAGCACGGATTGAACAGCGGATGTTAGACTCGCAGCTTTCGCTCTATCACAAGGTTCTAGCCATGGTTCAGTTCAGTTCAGTCAGTTTCGATGGAGTCGAAACGAAGAGGCGTCCGTGTGCTGTGCGATGTCAGCGCACGAAGATCCCCAGGTAGTCGAAATTACTCCGTAGCCCTCCACTATGGCTCCTCTTTCTGTCTTTCCACTTTCACTCCCAACTTCCTCCCTTCCCTTACGGCGCTGTTGCGGTGTCCACAGAAAACACGTGAGACAGTTACCGCGCCTTTCCCTTCCTATAAATAAAAATAAATAAATCAGTTCAGTCATTCAGTCGTGTCCGACTCTTTGTGACCCTATGGACCATATCACGCCACGATTTCCGGTCTCTCACTATCTTCCTAACATCACATAACTTCATCTGCAGCGCCTCGAGGATGCCATCTAACCATCGCGTTCGCTGCCTACCCCTTCTCCGGCGACCCTCAACCTTTCCCAACATCAAATCGTTCTCCAGCGACTCCTCTCTTCTCATCAGATGGCCAAAGTAGCTGACCATCGCACAGCCAACACCACCTAGAAGTTCGTCAAGGTGGTGTTGGCACAGCACACGGTGCAGTGGTAAGACACCCGACTACTGTGGCGGAGTACCCGGGTTCGAACACGACCTCGGCGGCTGCGTTTCGATGGAGGCGAAACTAAGAGGTGTCCATGTGCTGTGCGATGTCAGCGCACGTTAAGGATCCCCAGGTGGTCGAAATTACTCCGAAGCCCTCCACTATGCCTCGTCTTTCTCTTTTTCCACTTTCACTCCCACCTTCCTCCATTCCCCTATGGCACGGTTGAGGTGTCCACAGAAAACAAGTGAGACAGACAGTTACCGCGCCTTTCCCTTCCTATAAATCAATCAATCATCGCTCCCGTCGCGTGGCGTTCCCTGGCGCATGTTCAAGTGTGGGATTGCAGATGGCAGGAATGCTAGACAATGTGGGACTTCTCAGGTTTTCGCCTTTCGCTACTTTAGTCGCTAAAGTGCCTCGTAATTTTTTAAAGCGTAGCTCTTTGGCGCCTGTTCCTGGGTTTTGCGTCGGCGTCGGCCTCGTAACCAGCTCCGCCCCCTTTTATCCCCCCAGTTCGAGCCGGCCTCGAAAATTTCGACCACTCGAGGTTTTCTATAACGTCCTCTGACATCCCACAGCGCTCAGAAGCCTAGCTCTTCGCCTGTACAGAAAAGCGGCGGACCCACAGCGCTCAGAAGCCTAGCTCTTCGCCTGTACAGAAAAGCGGCGGACGCGAAATGATAGGCACCCGTGTGTTGTGCGATAATAGAGGACACTAACTTCCGGCGCCTTCTTTCAAAATATTCTTATGTTCTTTTTCATTACTATCGTTTTGCCCGTAGGCGCTGATGCAGCACAATCTCCGCTATACGTTTTGGAACGCCTAGTCCATTTATATTCACAATCTGTCTGGGCTTACATGTTCTTAACACTTTAATGGGCCGACGTTTCGTAGAGCAACATAGTGGTATTCAAAACCTGATTCCAATTCTCCTTTCAAATTCGGAACTTGAGCCCTCGCGAGAGATAGGAAATGTTCTAGACTCGCCTACAAGTTTCCAACTAAAGGTAAACGGTTACAGGCCCCTTTTTGTTATATATAAAAGCCCAATTCTGATTAAATAAAGATTACAGTTGCACTTTGTTTTTTCACGCACTTATTTAGGTGATAATGCAGGTCTCATTTTCTCACGTGTCATATCGGCTTTAGTTGCATTCCAGAGCGGAAAAAAAAAAATACAGATATGTCGACGTGTATTGTGGGATTACACTGCGCCGGGGTGGAGCAGTGGTTACGGCACTCGAATACAGTTCCAAAGGATGCGGGATGGAATCCCGGCCTCGGCGGCCGTTTTTCAATGGAAGCGAAAAGCAAGGCACCCGTGTGCTGCGCGATGTCAGTGCACGTTAAAAAACCCCAGGTCACAGTGTGTTAGTGCACGTTAAAGAACCTGCCCCAGGTGATCAAAATTTCCGGAGTCTTTCATTACGGTGTCTGTCATAGCTGGAGTCGCTTTGGGACGTTAAACCTCACCACCAACTACATTTGCGTTTAGTAATCAAGACTAAATAGGTGACAACACTTATAAAATAAAATAACATAGCGAACAGTGCAAGAATATACATATCTGTAACGCTGAAAACGTTGTCGAAATAGTGATGTTCGGCTGTGAGAATGCGCTTTTCGCACATCCTATGAAACATTACTGTCTACCTTCCTTCTGTTTGATGCCATACTGCTATGCATAGTTGATTCTTAACGACTACATTTACCACCTCATTTTTTTAATACCGACTAATTTACATCTCACTCTAATCTAGCCGATACCGATAACTCGGCGCAGCACCTCCTCATCTAGCAGAATTTCTCCGAAAGCCCATGCTTGAATTTTATTTCATTTTTACACTCGACATTCATCACCTATACTGTTGATGTGGCGTTGAAATATTTTCTTCATATAGCTCGTTTCAATTCACGAGCCTGCCCCGACCAGGTGGTGCAGAGGTTAGGGCACTCGACTACTGTCTTCATACCGCCCGTGACGGCCGCTTTTCGACGGAGGAGAAAAGCCAGGCGCCTGTGGGCTGTGCGATGTCAGTGCACGTTTAAGAACCTCAGATGGTCTAAATTACTCCGCAGCCCGCCACTACGGCGCCTCTAGCAGCCTGAGTCGCTTCGAGACGTTAAATCCCATAAACCAAATCTAACAAAAATCACGACCGTGATTATATATGTCTCATTTCATTTATTTCACATACACTGCAAGACATGAGGGCAAATAAACAAATCTGTGTGTTTTCTCTGCCTGAAAGTTTAAAGCGACATTAGAGACAGCTCTATCGTATTGAATCAATGTGCGGAATATAAGCACTTTGTTTGCAAGTCGTAAAAGGGTGTAGTCGCTTGTTCTCAGGTTGCCGCTTTGTCTGCTTTCTTCGTCAAGAAGAGACCTTTCCCTGTCAATGAAGACTTGCTGCTTCAACAGAACAGCTCTAAAAGCGAAATTCCTCATTATCTTGTACCAGCTTATTTGTTTGCAAGAGCCATAACTGATGACGAGGTGGGGTTCAAAGCCGTTTTGTAGGATTGCATCGTCTTTGTATAATCTGCGCTCTGCACTATGCAGGGAAGACGTGAGCTCCATCTGGTGGTTTTTCGACGGCAAGCACTGCCAGCCCTGGAATTTCCCTGGAGGACTCTGTCCGGACATAGCCCACAGCCACGTCTTCGTCAGCCGTAGCGAATGCCTGCGCCGCTGCTCTGTGCGACCCCAAGTGTTATCCAGGCGGCACAGGGGAGGAGGGCGTTACACTGTCTGCAGAAGACCGAAGACAGGGGCCATATGCACCATCGATGTGCTGAGGTTTCCCTATTTCGCAGAAATCTCTCCGATTGACGGACGTGTGCAATGCCTAAATTCATCGGCTGCTCAGCTCCGAAAACATCGCTGCTTGACCGGGTCAAACCGGTTCCTTTCGGACTCCGCTTGTAGGAGGGCGTGTGTTCACACCGCGATGGGGCAAGGACCAAATCATGGGCTGTTTGGAATGTAAGATGATGTGCTTCATATAAATTATGCTTCTCCATATCGTTTACAGTTTGTGAGGAGTTATATCTTTTGGGTTTTCACCGTTCTATTAGATTTCACCGCTTGGGGTACACTGTTCTATAAGTGGCTGTGCTTAGGTCTGTCATATAATTCTCGTGTGCTTATTGCAAAACGCCCATCTTTTTGTACACCTGACCATTATGTAAAAGCATTTTTTTTTGTTTCCGGTGGCAATGTTGGCGAGCCAGGCAATACAAAATTTAGAGGATCTCTTACATATCTCTTAAGAGGAGAATAGCGAAAGCCTACCCTTCCTCTCCTATCATTAGTCTCTTGTCGTCGTTCGTTGCAGTGCTACATAAAATTATGATTGGTTTACAGCAAAGGAAAGGTGCGGTATCTGTCACGCTTTCTACGGCAAGTGTTAGTTTGACCGTACATCATCATTCCTGTCGCGAGGCGTTCCTTTGCGCGCGTTAGAGTGTGGCATTGCAGATGGTAGGAATGCTAAAGACATCTCACGAAATCTCATAAAATGTGACAGATCTCGAGCACAAATCTCGCGCACAATCATGAGGCTAGAAAGACTTCGCCTTAAAAAAAAACCGGCGTGGCGCAATGGTACACGCGCTAGGCTGATGGTCGAAGAGTATTCCCGGTAATGCTAGATTGTTTACGTTTTTGTGCGTGCATACCCTGCAAACATTTCTGAAGCTCATGAGCCTAATAATGATTGGTTCACAGGAAAGGAAAGACGCAGGATCTGTCTTTTATGACATGCATGTTGTGTGCTTTCTAGCTTGGCATTAGTGCAATGGTGGTTGTGCAGGACGGACCTGCAGCTTGTATATCATTGTTTGATGTAGTGTTGGACAGTGTGTATATCGGCATGTATCCTCAGTTTTTGTAGTTGCAATAAACCTATCTTCAGTGCACTGCGAAAAGCTAGGCGCCCATGAGCTGTGCGATGTCGGTGCACGTTAGAACCCCAGGTCACCGTGCCCCATGTGGTCGAAATTTCCAGTCCACCACTACGGCTTGCCTCATAGCCTGAGTTGCTTTGGGACGTTAAACCCTACACACCAAGCCATACCCTACCAAACCAAACTTGTACTATGGACACCTTACCGCGCCGTAAAGGAAGGAAGGTGGGAGTGAAAGTGGAAAGTGAGGAAGTAGGAGCCATATGGGAGGGCTACGGAGTAATTCCGACCAGGCTCGAAATCTTTAACGCAGCACACGACGCCACTCCGTTTTGCCTCTATCAAAACGCAGCCGCCGGCGGTCGGGATCTAACCAGGGTACTCTGGCACAGTAGAACCTGGCTACTCCGGCACAGTAGTCAGGGAGGTGGTGAAGGGTGACTGTTCTTGGCCCTACGGCGATGGGACTGGTAGGTCAAGACCGCTTGCGGCTTGGGCTAGCCTGCTACCAAATTTTTAGCTGTTGTAGGCCGTCATTGCACCTGCCATCGCTTAGGTGGTGGACGACGGCTGTTGCGGCGCATCTTTCTCTCACTCTTCTTTTTCTTCTCTGCTTTCTGTCTTCTTTCTTCAGAAGGCAGCATAGGTCGGAGTACCCGGGTTCGAATCCGACTTCGGCGGATGCGTTTCGATGAAGACGAAACGAAGAGGCTTCCATGTGCTGTGCGATGTCAACGCACGTTAAAGATCCCCAGGTGGTCGAAATCACTCTGTAGCCCTCCACTACGGCTCCTCTTTCTCTCTTTCCACTTTCACTCCCACCACCTCCCTTCCCTTGCGGCGTGGTTGAGTTGTCTACAGAAAACAAGTAAGAGTTACCGCGCCTTTCCCCTTCCTATAACCAATCAGTAAATCAATCAAGGCAGCAGAGGTGACTAAGCTACAGAGCCATTAGCAAGGCCATGCACTATCTTTTCCTTCTTCCCACAGCCACAACAACAACACAGTAGTCTGGATCATAAGCCTAAAAATGAAATGAAGTGCCCCGCCTGGGTGGTGCAGTGGTAAGGCGCACGACTACCGTGTCGGAGTACTCAGGTTCAATCCCGACCTCGACGGCAGCGTTTCGATGGCGGGGAAACGAAGAGGCGTCCATGTGCTGTGCGATGTCAGCGCACGGTAAAGGTACCCAGGGGGTCGAAAGTACTCCGTTCCCCTCCACTATGGCTCCTCTTTCTCTCCACTTTCACCCTCACCTTCCTGCCTTCCCGTACGGCGCGGATCAGGTGTCCACAGTAGGGTACCTCGATGGCTTTCGCCTAGTCCACAGAACAAGTGCGACAGATAGTGCGCCTTTCCCTTTCTGTGAACCAATAATTATTTTTAACCGATTATACAAAGGGATCGAGTGGTTTATGGGGCTTTAATGTCCCAAAGCAACACAGGCTATGAGACGCCATAGTGATGGACATTTCAATCACCTGGGGTTCTTTAACGTGCGCAGTCGGGGTGAAATTTTCATTCAGTTGTTCGCAGTAGTTGATTGTTCATAACGTTTGAATACATTGGTCTAGAATTGTGCTTTCAACAGCGATGTGACTTGAAAGAGGCCGTGGACACACTATAGACCCTATTCACTATCTGGTTTAGCAGGCGCCAGTTGTCGGAACCCTGCATTGTGGAGTTGTTGTTGTGGCTGTATAGGAAGAAGGAAAAGAAAATGCACGGGACGGGCCTGCTATTGGCTCTGTAGTTGAGCCACTTCCGCTACCTCGTGCAGACAGATTTTCTGATTTATTTATAGGAAGGGAAAGGCGCGGTAACTGTCTCACTTGTTTTCTGTGGACACCGCAACCGCGCCGTAAGGAAAGGGAGGAAGATGGGAGTGAAAGTCGAAAGAGACAAAATAGAAAATAGAGAAGAAAGAAAAGGAAGAGGGAGAGAAAGACGCGCGCCGCAACAACAGACGTCGTCCACCACCGAAGAGGTGGCGGGTGCAATGACGGCGTACAACAGGTAAAAATTCAAACAGGCTAGCCCCCGCAGCAAGCTGCAGTGACCTACCTTCACTCCCACCTTCCTCTCTTCCCTTACGGCGCGGTTCAGGTGTCCACAGTGCAAGTGTGATAGATACTGCGCCTTTCCCTTCCTGTGAGCCAACCAACCAACCAGTGATTGATTGATTGATTAAAACTTTAATTTCCACCGATTTAGGAGGCCCCCTACTCCCCGCTCCTGGCACGCAGGCCTGAGGAACGGGGGCTGGAACCTCCGCGACTAAGGACTGGCGAATATACATTGGTTATTCGCGGCCTCAGCCGCCAGGCGGACGGCTTTCTGCTGGTCAGCGGGGACGTCGCTTCGCAGCAGGGTTACCCAGGCTTCTCTACTTTTAATGTTGTCCCTAGCGCCCGGAGACTTAGGGCATTCCCAAATTATATGGTCGAGGGTCCCCCTCGCTTCGCAGGCTTTACATTTATCGTTTTTTCTCTCCTCTATCTGGGTGTGAAACAACCAGACAGGGTTCGGGAAATTTCCGGCTTGTAATCGCCGCCAGGCTATGGCCTCTTTATTATTTAAGCTAGGATCCGGTGGCGGCATCAGACGTCTTCCTAATCTATAATTTTCGATTATTTCTTTATAGGTTTGCAAACGTTCGTCCATCGCCTGGCAGTCGGGCGGCTCCGCGTTTGCCCGGAAGTAGAGATCTCGGGCTAAATCATGGGCCGCCTCGTTGCCGGGGACGGACGTGTGTGCTGGGACCCAAATTAGGGTGATTTTGCGATCAATTTTAGTTGCAGCTTTTAGAATTCGGGCGGCTTCTTGTGAGACCCTGCCTTTTCCGATATTCCAGAGAGCAGTTTTACTGTCGCTAAAGATCAATCTAGCCTTCGTTCCGACGCAAGCGAGCGCTATTGCGACCTCTTCAGCCGTGTCTATGTTTCTACTTCGGATGGTGGCGGAGACGACTGGTGCGCCGCTACCATCGACTACCGCGGCGACTGCCGCCCCTGATAGGCCGCTTGCAGCGTCTACGTAGGCAACTTCTTTTACTCTGAATTCTTTTGCACTTTTAACCAGTGCTTCTGCTCTCTTCTCCCGTCTCTCCTTGTGGTATTCTGGGTGCATGTTGCGGGGGAGAGGACGGACAATGATGTTCTCGCGACATTGTGGTGGTAGGAAAACCTTGTCGGCTGTGCCCCTATCTATTTTTCGACCCACCCATTCTAAGATGGTTCGACCCGTGCTCGACCTACTTAATCTTTCATGTTGGGCGATTCTTACCGCTTCAGCAAGTTCCGTCCAGCTATTATGCACTCCCATTTCTATCAGGCGTTCCGTAGAAGAGGAGATGGGTAGACCCAGCGCCCTCTTGACGCAACGCCTGATGAGTGCGTCTATCTTTTCTTTTTCATTGGTCCTGATGTTGAGGAACGGTGTGGCATAGCATATTCGACTTATTATGTACGCCTGCATCAGTCTCAAGAGGCTTCTCTCTTTGAGGCCTCTGCCTTTGAATGCAATCCTCCTAAATATTCCTGTTACCTGCGTCGCGTAGGTAGTGAGTTTTTTTATCGTTCCGTCATTATACCCGTCCTCTTGAATAAAAAGTCCGAGGATTCTGATTTGCTGGACTCTTGGTACGGTTTTGCCGTCGACCTTTATTTCTACGTTAAAGTCGCCCTTGCACCTCATTGATTTTGGATTATATATGAAAAGTTCGGATTTTTGCGGAGAGCACGAAAGACCCCTTTCGGCCGCGTAGGACACAATGGTGTCCGCCGCCGCCTGTAGGCGTTCCTCTATGCTGCCATCGCTGCCGTTGTTCACCCAGAGATTAACGTCGTCCGCGTAAATGCTGAACTTCAGGTCTTTTATGACTTTAAGAGCGGCAGGAAGGCCTCTCATCACCACGTTAAAAAGGAAGGGGGAGAGCACTGAGCCTTGCGGAGTTCCTTTACTTCCCAGGTGGACAGTGGGGGATTCAAGGTCCTGAAACTTTAGTTTCAACGTCCTGTTTGTCAGGAAATCCATTACGTAATTATATGTCCTCTCGCCGACTCCTAATTCCTGTAGTCCCGCGAGAATTGCCTGGTGTTTTACGTTGTCAAATGCTTTTGTTAGATCTAGTGCTAGAATTACCTTCGCGTCTCTGGATTTCGAGTCAATTATGTCATGTTGTAATCGGAGCATTACATCCTGTGTGCACAGGCCCGGTCGGAACCCGACCATCTCATGCGGCCACAGGTCGTTTTTCTCCATGAAATTAGTTAGCCTTGTTTGGATTACGCGTTCCATAAGCTTTCCAATGCATGAGGTTAGAGAAATAGGTCTGAGGTTTTCCAATTTCGGGGGCTTGCCAGGTTTTGGAATTAGCACAACGTTTGCAGTTTTCCACTGCTGGGGAAGACGACCGCTACTCCATACTTCTTGCATGTAGTTGGTGAGTGCCGTTATGGAAGCGTCGTCTAGGTTTCGTAGCATTTTATTTGTTATTCCATCGGGGCCGGGAGCTGATCGCGTCTTTAAGCTAAGGATTTCGGCTCTAACTTCCGCTTCTGAGATGGGCGCGTCGAGGGCCTCGTTCGGTGGGCCCGCGTATTGCTTAAGAGGGAGGGATGTTGCATCGCCGACGTATGTGTCTACGAGTTTAGTTATTAGTTCCGCGTCAGTCCCCTCGAACGCGTGTCTTGCCTTTGCTATTGTTGTGTTTGACTGTGTTTTCGAACTGTCGGGATTAAGAAGATATCGTAGCAGGCTCCACGTCTTTGAAAGGCTCATGTTGCCCTCCATTTCATCGCACCTGTTACACCAGTTTTGCTCGCAGAGTTTAATTGCATAATCCTCAATTTCCTTATTGTGCCTGGCTATTTTTCGCCTTAGGTTTCGGTTCCATCTCTGACACCGGAGGCGTCTTTCCATACCTTTTTTTGCTTCCCACATGTGTAGGAGTTTCCTGTCGACTGTTTTCGGTGCATCGTCCCCCTCTAGGGTATTGGTAGCGGATTTAACGTGGTGCATGAGGGTTTCTGCCCAATCGTCGATATTTTCAATATTTTGGTCCATGTTGGCAGATTCCCTAATTTGTCTGAATTTCTCCCATTCGATTGCGCTGATGATCTTTTCTCGTCTTACTTTGACTCCCCGTTTAAGCGTTATTTCAAGGACGTAATGATCGCTTCCAAAGTTGAGCTCTGTGTTGTTCCACCTAAGCTCCTCTATGTTTTTGGTAAATGTTAAGTCTGGGGTTGTGTCTTTGCTCACACTGTTTCCCACCCTCGTCGGGCAGCCAGAGTCTGTCTGCAGGGTGAGGTTTAATTCGTGAAAATCTTCCCATAACTGCCTGCCCTTCGGATCTTGCCTATTATATCCCCACTCTTGATGGCAGGCGTTGAAGTCTCCTACAATTAGCAGGGGGTTAGCTCCGGCTGCCTTCATTGCTTTGCGAAATAATGTCTTGAACCTAACTTTGCGCTGCTGAGGAGAGCTATATATGTTTAGGACGAAAATACTGGGTTCCTTCTTCCTGCCCGTGATGATTTCAACGAAAACCGCCTCAATGTCGCGAGAACTAATTTCATGTTCGATCACCGCTACGTTCCTTTTGACGAATGTAGTGACCCGGGATTTTTCTCCCCGGCCACTAGCAAACGCTTGATATCCTGATAATTTAATTACTCCTTTGCCAGTTTCCTGTAGGGCTACGGCTAGAGGTTTTTCAACTATTTGCTCGAGATGTTGTTGCACTAACGCTCGCTTGCGCGGGAATCCTCGGCAGTTCCACTGCCATACCGTCGAATTAATCTTTGGTTGCGTTTTGCCCATGTTGGAATTGGTCAAGTATCTCTTCTCTCACTGTTTGCCTTTCTGCCATAGCAGCAAGAGCCGCGTTTGTTTGTTTAGATTGTTCCTGAATTCGGTTCAGGGCGCCTATGATATTGGTCATGCCTGTCTCAAGCCGCTCGAGTCTCGCCCCGTATTTGGCGTCTAGTCTACGCTCTATTGCCGCCAGCGGATCCGTTTCCCCGCCTCTTCGTTTCTGCGGGGGAGGTGGCCTGCACTGTTCAGTGATCATAGCGTCCTCCTCCGTGTCTGACGCCGCGGGTGGTGTTAGCACCTTTGGCGTCGCAGGTGGAGGTGTCGGTTTGGCTACTTGTTTTGCGGGGAGAGCCTGTGGAGGCGGGGGAGCCCCGGAATTTGGCTGTGATTTAGATTGGTATTGGTCCTGAGTGAGTTTCTTAATTATCTCCCTCAGTTCCGCAACTTCCTTTCTTAACTTTTCTATTTCTTTATCTTTTTCTTTGTTTTCCTCATCTTTAGCCTGGGGAACCCCACTGCTGAAACTCACGGTTTTACTGTCCCCGCTCGGGCTTCGCTTTTGGGTGGCCGACGGGTTCCTTGGGTCCCTGGAGTTAGCCGTGACTCTGGATTTGGACCCCGACCTGGACTTGGATCCGGACCGCTCCCTGCTGCTGCGGGAGCTTGAACGGTGACGTCGGTTGGCGTCCTCCAACTGCGGGAAGTCCCCGCTCTGCGCCCGGAAGCCTCCGTCCCTTTCTTGAGAATATTCGCGTTGGTCACGGCGGTCTCTTCTGAATTTCGAGCGTCCTCTGCGGCCGCTCTCAGGTGTGGTGTTGGGATATTGGTGCTGTTCGTTGTGCTGCTGCTGCTGCTGTTGCTGCTGCTGTTCGGCAATTTTCTGCTCCCATTGACGTTTTTTGGTCTGGTAGGGAGTCCTGTAGAGTTCTCTGCACTTCTTGTCGCCAAGCGGATGGTCTTTACCGCACAGCTGACATTTTACTTCGCAGGTGTGTCCCTGATCTGGGCGCTCTTCTCCGCATCCTCTGCACTTAGCGTTATTCGGATCTGGGCAGACATCTTCGCGGTGCCCTAGGCGCCCGCATGCGTTGCAAACCTCGTATTTCTTTCTGTATAAGACACATCTTTGCCATGTAAGTGAGACTTTCACCCACCTCGGCACCTCTGGTTTTTCAAACAATATGAGCACGGTGGTTGAGCTCCTGCCCAGGCGCCTGGCTCCTAGCACGGGGGGGTTGCCTTTGATCGTGCGTAGCCGTTGCACTATTTCTTCCTCGGTGATGCGAAGGGGAATGTCGTGTACCACCCCCTTACCGCAGTCTTCGGGCATAGCGACGTACGCCGTGATTTCAATTTTCTGGCCCTCGAATTCCAGGACGCGTAGTGCGACGTATTTTCTTTTCCGGTCTTCGCTGTCTGT
>JAJIZL010051979.1:0-22749 GCA_023969395.1 Amblyomma maculatum
ATGTGTGTGTGTGTGTGTGTGTGTGTGTGTGTGTGTGTGTGTTACGTGCGCGTGTGTGTGTGTGTTTGTGCGTGCACACTGCCGCTACGGTAGTATGGCGGTTAAGGCGTTTGACTGCTGGGCCCAAGAATGCAGGCTCGATCGAATCCGATGGGGGCGAAAAGCAAGGCGTCCGTGTGCTGTGCAATGTTAGTGCACGAAAGAACCACGGGTGCATGGTCGAAATTTCCGGAGCCCTCCACTACGGCGCCTCGCAAATCCTTAGTGGCTTTATATATATAAACGTCTGGCAGCCTGCGGGCTTCCCGCGGGGCGCCAGGACGCGGTGACAGACGTTCGTTGCAAGAGCGTTAGCTCTTACACTCTAAACATAACTAGACCAAAATAGGAGAATAAACTGCTGGCGCCGCCCTTTATAGGGAGCCCAAGCTCAAGTTTCGCCGCGCGATGGCAGCGCCGCATTCCTGGCGTGGTGGCGAAATGTGAAACGATGGGGCTTCGCCGGAGCAGACGCTCCGCTAGCTTCCTGTGCACGCACGGCGATCGCGTTGCGCGTGGCGGTTATTTGGCGATACAAAAACAGTTCCGCTACCAACACTTACAAAGCCAAAATAGTAGGCGAAGCACCAGAAGACGAGGCTCACGTGTGAAACTTTGCAGATTCCTTTGGAAGCGTGTCCGCAAGAACTGTTTTCCAACCGCATGACAGCGTTCTGAGAAGTCTCACGTTCTTTGTGGAAACGAAAAGAGCCAATTTCCCCTTTATTCGTACACTGAGAAATGTTGATAGTTGACAAAGATGGCTTGGAGAGGCATCAAAAACGTACAGTGGTTTAACACCATGCATAAAAAGTGAAGAGGATGGAAGATTATCTTGCTCTTCGCTCCTCGCATGTCTAGATTTACCGATTTTCTGTGCTCTCTCTCTGCTTTGTGAGTGATCTGAAAGCAACCAAATCAACAGATGCGACGTCCGCGATCGAGACTGATGTGTGAATGTGCCCTAAGTGTCCACAGCTGCCTTTTCATTTTTAGATTAGCCAGGAAAATATTTAGGAACGAGGTCATATTTTTTCGGGGGTGGAGGTGGCGTTGGAAAACATGCCTTGCTGAGACGCTTTCACAAATTTTCGCAAATTGGCCAATAAGTGAACCTATTATTATTATTATTTATTAACGAAGATATGTCGGAAGTGCAGTAGAAAAGTGATCCTAGCTATGGCTCGGCTGGCACTACTCGCACGAAGCACCCCATTCGTGTCATAGGGTTCGTGAGTGCAAACCAAATATTATCATAAATGAAGCACAACCATTTAATAACAACCGAAATAAAACACTATGTAGTACAAGCTTGGATTTCACCTGCCTTCCGAGCCAGCGAGCCGGTTATGTCGCGTGCAGCGCACGGAGCACGCATGTACTTATGAGATTGCTAGCGTTCTTGTCTTTGAAGAAACACCTCCTTCGGCCGGACTATATACTTATTCTTCTACTGCAAGATTTCCTTTGGTAACGTCGTAATAATAACAAACAAATCCGTATATAGATCGCATGCTACGGGCCAAAACGATGGTCAACGAGCGGGCCACTTTATTTCGCAGTACAGATTATACTTTAGCAGTTTTTAAACATATTATATACGACAATATAATTACATAGCGGACTTACCTCGAGATGCACTTCCTACGTTTTTGCTAACGTGGGACGCATTCACAATCAATATTTACTCACCCCCGTCTGCTCTACAGTGCAGACGTGCATAAAAAGTTTCCCGCCTATAATTAAGTATCCTTCATGGAAAAGACGGAATGCAGGTGGCATGTCGCAGTGCGCCTGCGGGGGCGCGTCAAGGCGCGTGCTCGTGCGAGAGAAAGCGCTCGGCGCACGCCGTGAAGCCAGCGAGATGAGCCAGCGGCGTCCAGTGTGTGCTTTTCTGTCCGCGCGACAAAGCAGCGTGAGACGTCTGCACGTGCGCGGAAGCGAGCGAGCGAAAGGAGAAAACTTGCACGGTATGCCTATGTGATGCCGCCGCTTGTATCCCCAGTTTCGATTTTTCTGTCAGAGATGCCGCTCCCTGTCAGGAGCAGCAGCGCCACTCGACGGTGCTTCCCTTACAAAAAAGCTTAATGAGTTTCTGATTAAATGTTAATTACATTTCTCATCATGCACATTAACATTTCTATACATTTTCTTGATGCATATTTAATGAGTTTCACAAGAAAGTTGGCCACCGTGTTTCTGGTTGGTACCTAATGTGTGCATTTCTTGTGTGTTGACCAATGAGCGCCTCATGGCTTTCACTTTTGGATAAAAAGTAAACGCTAAAACATAGCGAAGCACCTCAACTACATTAAAAAAAGCTAAAAAATAAAAAAAATGCAAACTAAGCGAAAAAAAACTGCACCTCTGGCGCGATTCGAACTTGGTACCTCTCACTCCGTAGCTTTCTACGCTAACCACTCGGCCACTCGGGAACTGGTAACGTTGGTACCGTATTTGCTTCTTATGTCTGGACTGCATTCATAAGATTGGGACATAATGTTTCGAGGCATGTTTCGAAGTGTACAGGCCATTGCGGCTGCTCTAACAATTACAACTTCTTGACCATTAGAACTTGCATCTAACGTTCTGGATACCTATGCGCACTATTTTGTCCACTGGAGTCATTTTAACATGTCGAGTTTGGCATCGCTGGCAAATTTATCAGCGCTGGCTCTTCGGTGGTTGCTACCTTGGGCGTAATTTTCGCTGAACACGGAGCTGTAGCACGAACCTTTAAGGAAAAAAAGTGCGACCAAGCTTCAATACTGGCAAGCGCAGCAGCGCCAACACTATTTTACTGGTAACTAGATCTTATTTGTATCTAAACTTTTCGGGAAGCGATGCGATGACTGAGGGCTCGGCTAATCTATACGCAGAGCAAGAAGGAGCTCGAAAGCTTAAGAAACACGCAAAATATCATGCATTATAAAGAAGGCATTGCTTCTCGTGCCCTGGTCGCGCACATGCTCCCAGGACGGTCCAGTTCCGAGTCAACGAACGGCTCGGGTTACGTCCGCGCGTCGTCGTCGGCGCAGGCCTCTCCAAAACGGCTTGCTCGCAGGTGCGAGGAGGCATTGGAAATGGAGCGGCCTTGCGTCCGTTTGCTTGGAGGCGGTGTGGCAGTGCGTCGGTTCGCGTAACAATATCCTTGCCCGTAACACCCTCAAGCATATCGTCCAACCACAGCACCCATTCGCTTGGCAAGAAGTGATTTGCAATGGCACAAACACCCAAGACGCAGGGTGTAAGCGTGTTTTGAATGAAACAAATGTCCAAAAAGTTGTTTTTGTTTTTACAGTGCATGCTAAACAGAAATGAAAACATAGTAAAGAATATACATTCGCTTAGTGATGTATAATTTCCCTCATTTGAGAAAGTCAATGCATTTCCACATTAGCTCCTATACAAAAATACTGTTGTGTTTTCCAAGTACAAAACTTCTTGCGTAATCTCAGATGAAAGTCTGTTGCGGATCTCATGTTAAAACACATAAAAATTGTTTCTTAGGCAACATCCTACATATGCTAATCAGAAATGAAAACATAGGGCTCTGAAAGTGTGCAGTTAACAAAGAAATAATATATATTCACTTAGTGATGTATACATTTCCTCATTTGAGAAAGTCAATGTATTTCCACATTAGATCCTACCCAAAAATACTGTTGCATTTTCCAAGCACAAAACTTCATGTGTGATCTCAAAGGAAAGTCTGCCGCGGATATGATGTTAAAACACATCTAATCTTGAATCTCCTTTGAGTGGTTGATGACTCATCAAAAACACATTACGTGGATAACAGAAATTCAATATCCATTTTTGTAAGGGTTTGGAAGCCTATACTCCTTCCTGAATAACAGAACCTATGAAATTCAAATCGATACTAATCACACGGCGCAACATTTCACAAACCGCACTGCTGGTGTGCCTCAAGGCTCAGTCATTTCCCCCAACATCGTCATGGCGAAGATCTTATGGCAACCAGACAAAATCGATGGCCTATGGTTCACATTATAGGCGGACGACATCATGGTTTGGACCACGTACCGTAATACGGCTCGAGAACAAACTGAGACTGAAACTGGCACTAGATACAATCGACAACTAGCTTCATTTTATAGGCATGCGTCCATCCCCGAAAAAAAAAAAAAACTAAATTTCTGATCATACTTCCACCGCCTGGTGGCGTGGACGTCAACCTTCACTTCGGCAGCAAAAGCATCGAACAGCCCCCGGAATGTCATCTCCGGATATTTGGCGTTCCCATCAATCAACATGGTACTGCTATGGGTTGGATCAAACAGCTAAAATCTCAATGGAAGCAAACGCTCCACTTGATCAAACGGCTCAGTAGCAAGAGTGGGGGCGCAGGGACGGAGGTAGTGCGTCGCCTCACTGTCGCTGAGCTCCGCTACGGTGCCCCTTACTTTGATTTGACCGCAGCCAATTACAAGACACTTGGCTTACTTTATAACTCTCCCTTGATGGTTGTGGTCCCGTACGCGTATTTGGGTTTGCTCGGTACGGTGGCTCCGCAAGGGACAAAACGACAGAAGAGACGAAGAAAGCGGGCTGTTCCGACTAGCATCTACCGCCCCCAGGAGCCGAGCAGCCTAGCGATTAGCGGGCGCATGTTTTTTCAATGGGCGTCATGTTAGACGCGGCACTAGCTTGAGAGAGCCTATAATACTACTACTACTACTACTACTACTACTACTACTACTACTACTACTACTAAATAATAATAATAATACACAAAGTAATATTTCTCTGCTAATAATTATTATTATTATTAGTAGTAGTAGTAGTAGTAGTAGTAGACGGCCGAATTAACTGGCTAAATATCTTCACAGTTTTAATTATTAGTAATAATAATAATAATTGGTTCACAGGAAGGGAAAGGCGCAGTATCTGTCACACTTGTGTCTGTGGACACCTGAACTACTCCGCAGCCCTCCGCTACGGCTCCTCTTTCTCTCTTTCCATGTTAACTCCCACTTTCATCCCTTCTCTTACGGCGCGGTTCAGGTGTCCACAGACACATGTGTGACAGATACTGCGCCTTTCCTTTCCTGTGAATCAATTACTATTATTATTAATAATTAAAACTGTGATGATAATATTTAGCCAGTTAATTCGCCCGTTACATACAGACAATTCAGTGCCAACCTCGTGAAACGAGTCTTCCTCTTACTACTACTACTACTACTACTACTACTACTACTACTAATAATAATAATAATAATAATAATAATAATAATATTATTAATAATAATAATAATAGTAGTAGTAGCAATAGTAGTAGTAGTAGAGGCTTTCTCAAGCTAGTGCCGCGTCCAGCATGACGCCCATTGAAAAAGCATGCGCCGCTAATCGCTAGGCTGCTCGGCTCCTGGGGGCGGTAGATGCTAGTCGGAACAGCACGCTTTCTTCGGCTCTTCTGTCGTTTTGTCCCTTGCGGAGCCACAGTACCGAGCAAACCCAAATACGCTACCCTACACACACGCATCACGGCGCTTCACAGATTCGCTCAACTCCCACCAGTGGATGCACTTATTGGTATACGCATCAAGCCAATCATGAAACTCGCCTGCGACACACACCCAACGGACACCGCCTCCTTACTCGAATCTTTGACAAAGCAGACCTTCACTTGACCATATTCGATAACCTTACAGCACCATGGACAGAAACATTGGTAACGGATCCAAAACCCCTTCCAACCAGCACCACAGAGCCAGAAAGAGATTACCGCCAACGCCAGGTAATTGATATACAAGATCAGCCCACCGGTCTCCGCATTTATACCGACGCCACTCTATACCATGACGATGACACCGGCATCACGTTTGTAACCACTGGCCAGTGGCTATACGACCAGGACGGTTTACAGCTACACATTACCAGCCACAGTGGTCGCAGGTACTCGTCCGCAATTGAAATTGAGTTAACGGCCATCGACGAGGCCTTTCAACACTGCACCAAAGAAACAGATTGTTTCATCCACATCTACACCGACGATCATGAGGCTATAAAAACTCTTCAAACCCGTTTTTACAAGACCTCAGTGCAACATCGCATCAAAAAGTACTGCCGTTACCTGCAAGAGACGTCACAAGTTTCGGTACGGATTCATTGGACACCTGGACATCACGCACAAGGAACAGGGAACAGCACCGCCAGTGAGGCCGCTGGTGCGCAGCTAGAGGAAGACCGCCGGCATAGCCCTGATGTGGGCCTATCCCACTCGGACCACCCTTACTGTTCTCCAATCAGAATGGCGTATGCTTACGTTGAAGCACTCACGAGCGTATTGCTGGAGATGCACTAGAAAAACAGAAGGTGAGGCTCGGGAGTCCGTCGCTAGCGGCAGCGGGGGAAGGAGGGGGGGAGGCTCTTGTTCGGTGCGGGCATGCAGTGAAGAGCAATCGAACTGCGCTGGGATTCTCAATGACGGAACTGAAGCTGCGGCGGCGGCACATACTTTCGTGCGCTGGCCGTGGTCAAACTGAACACAGTTTTGCAAAAATGCTTTACCAGCCGAAAATAATTAAGTCTGACTAACACGCGCAACAGCAAGTCACGATTTATATATAGCGATTCGTTCAAAAGTTGTGGCTGCTCCTCCAATGTCGCAAGGCATGCTTATTTGAGATTTACCCTATAGTTATTGAAAGAGTTAGCTAACAATCAGCAACATAACGCTATCCCCTCCCCACTTTCGCGGCACATGTACACGGCCGAAGGATACAAGTGCCTTTTTATATGCGGGAGCGCTTGTTACTAAAACAAGCTAACTCTCATAACGTATAAGAATATACGCTTCTGATTGCATGCCTAAATTGTACAGCATGAGCCCGTCGATTTCAGCCTCCTCGGCAGACGAAGCCCAAAACAAGTTCGAGGATCTCTAAGGTCGCATATGTGAAGGCTTCTCAAAGAAAAGAGCATATGTTAATAAAATATTTTTGCTGAAGTGACCACCATACACGACGTGCATGCAAGAGTGCAGCCGGCACCGCGAAAAGCAGACGACGCGGGGACGTCAGCGTTGACGTTGTGACGTCAGAGGCTAATGATTGCCAGACCAGAAAGCTGATTTCGATATTAAAAATTAATTTTAAAACTATCGATTGCACGGAATGAGCTCAAATTTTGAGGATTGATAATTTAACGTGTGAGGAGTGAAATGCATTATTCAGTTTATGCTCAGTTGCTGGCTGTCATGACCCCTTTAATAATTTAGTTCGTCTTTGTTACAACCTTATACAGCGTTGCTCTGTCATTTCTGTTATTATACGCCAACTAACCTGACTCAACTCTCTCCTTATCCCTAGCAGATGCACTCCCGGCTTCGATGCGATATGCTGTTAGGGCTACAAGTAATCTATTTAATCCTCGACTTAAATGCTGCGGCTAATTATGCCCCGTTTCCACTGCTGACTCAGGTCCGTGCTCGTGCACTGTGCACGACATCAGCGTTGACCTAGTAAGCTGCACCAATAATATTGTACCCCAGTTTGTTGTTTTGATTGAGAGAAATTAGTTGCAGTGGACGTTCGCTGACTTCGACTTGCAAATATAGTAGCGACAAAGATGGATATAGTATGTCAACTTTGATGTGTTTTTTTTTCTGGCATATAAACTATTTCTTGAGATAGTTTTATATCTGCTGCAGCGTGATTCCATTAAGGGCGGTATGAAAGCAGCACTAATTAAATATGGCCATGTTTTCTTTCCAGATGCCAGGTTTCCAAATTATTTCGTGATCGTATGTGTGTCTGTCAGATGTTTTAGCTGGGGTGTCTCTGCCGGAATTTTCTCCCCTATTTCCATCTTTTATGCTTTGGTTTACATATGAATAAAATAGCGATTGTTGAAAGACGTTCTTTAGCGCCTGCTTGCTTAGCAGAACCGAAACAAAATGTAAATGTAATCAGCAAATGCGAGAACCTCTTTAGACGCAAAGGCCTCAGTCAAAACAATAATATCTCTTATTATATTGATGAAGGAATAACTGCAACTTACCTGAATATATGCAAATATCGTACGAATGAGGGAAGTTAATAAAGTGAAAGATGATTGACGTAGTTTGTTAACTGTATAGGTACGTAAGATGGTGTGTTGGGAGGGCTCATTATGACGAGACATCTTGGAAAGTGTGTGCTACGAACATTATATTCAGTGGGCAATTTATACAAATCTTCCCTTTAGAGCTGCACTTTGAGAAAACTGATGATCACTGGCGGTTCTCTACCCGCGGCTCCGGGCTCGTTTATTCTTGTGTTTTTGTATGTAAGTACTGAAATGCAATATGTATACCCACTTCTGAGTATGCTTTTAGCCCCCTTTCTTCACCCTACATAAAATCATGGAAAGAACCCTTTTATGCAAAAATGAAGGTTGTATACATCAAAATTAGGGCGCTAGAAGGATGATCTGGTGGGTGTATTATGCAGGAGCACCCTTAAATGTGTAATTTATTTATTTTCTTTTACTTTGTAGCGCCTCCACCTTGAGCATAGAGTATAGTTGTTTCACTTGTCTTGTTCTGCTTCCTGTGTTCTGCCGGGATCGCGCTTATTATATTAAGGCGAAAGCCTTGAATGCATGTCCTTTTATGTGCCAAGGTTTGCTCAAGGGCTAATGTTCCTCCTTAAGAAGTGTTGCTTTGAACTCTAAACAGTGTCTATGCTACGTTTCTCTTGTCAGTGGTCTTCATTTGGTCACTATTTTGCTAATCTCATGTGTGGAACCAGATATCTGCACAATGCGTTATACTGAATAATTTTTGTATGATGCATTTGAGTGCAAATACAATTTAGTGAATAGACCTTGCCACATGTCGTTTTGCAGGAAAGCTGCAGCTGTGACAAAATGTCTAAGCCAACAGATGCAAAAAAGAGGGTCCTGGAGCTTGAGGATGAAGTGGGGTCTGCAAAAAAAAAGACCGAAGAAATATAAGGCCGCAAGAGATGAAGCACGTCAGATGCTTGGTATGTGATCGCTTTTTTCTGAAGCCATTGGAATGCTGATCTCCATTGCCATGAGACTGAAATTATTTGCTGTGTCACCAGATGCTACATAAAGCATAACAAATTCAAGTGCTAACTCTTAAATGAATAAGACCTCTTGGTCTGTAGCACGTCCTAGTAAAAGCACCAGTAAGATTATGTTGCTGCAATAAGGTTCCCCCTACACTGAGGATTAGGATTGGTGTTCCTCCTGTAGTTGTCTTTGCGACATATTATAGGTGGTGTACAGTAGTGCTCAGCTACACCGTGGCGCTGCTGCATGACGCCACCAACCACCATTCTTGCAGTGCATGTAGCAGATGAACTGCTGCCACTCCTGCTCTGCAAGGATGCTTTGTTTGTGTTACAGTGACTTGCGTGTCACATGTCATCGCTTGGGATCGGCATGCATCTGAGATTGAGCCTGTTGTCGTATGTGATAGCTGCATGAAAATGCATGGTAAACAAATGCCACTCAAGGTGAGCACCTGTGCTGATTTGTGCTGCTCAAGCCGAGGCCGAAAAACGGGCGCGGGTTTGGGTTCCTTTCTGTTCTGGAGTGGTCGGTGACAACAACGCTCCAGTGAACCCGGAGAGCTGCATTAGGTTCAAACACATTCACGGGGTATAAGTTGTGGCCAGATGGCTGCGGCAAGTCTGTGGTGCTCTTGCATTACTGTGGATGGCGTATCTGAATGGAACCCTTGATTCCCTCAAATTTTAACCTCAGAGTCTCCTGCAAATGATGAGGTGCATCTAGAATGAGCGCAGGAGGGACAGCAAAAAATCTAAATTTGTATGAAATTATCATATGTGGCCTCGTCCTGTCTTGGACCTTGGAATCCTTATGGCATGCGCTTCATTTTCCTGTGCCATTTTGGTCACTTAGGTGGTGCTTTTTTTTTTTTCACAACAGGAAATTTATGCTTGTCCAAGCTCGGCACCTGGCTCAGCAATCTGCCTAACTTAACTCGGTCACTGCACCATGTTAGCAAATGTCGACACGAAAGACAGACACGAGATAGGTGAAGCATGGGCTATCGAGTATCAGCTACACACTCGAGTGTCAGCCTTTGTCCAAATGTATGGCGTATTGCTGCCGCCATACATGTATATTGCATGCTGACCTCTTCAAGGCCCTTGCTACCGACAAACTGTTTCAGGGATGTGATCTGACTAACTTCTAATAAAGCACTCCCAGCTATCTCGGCATTATCATTCACACCCATGAATTCATTCTAAGCAATAGCAGCACCCGTCAGTTGCACTGTAGTTACAACGTCCTCCGCAGTTAATTCAATCCAGGCATTTCCACAGCGAACAAAGAGATCAGAAGTGGGATGTCAGCATTGGCTTCATCAATTGCTATCAGCATCCCCTAGATTATGTACCGCTGATAGGGTGCCTTGAGTGTGTGAGTGATGCCAGTGTCTAGCAGCTAAATTTTGAATGGCGCATTTGGTGACAGAAAAGGGTTGGTCATGCAGTCAAGGGCAAAGAAAAGGCTTTTCTCCTGCGGTGAATGTTACATGGGCTGCTGCTGCTAGTGATGAAATAGTATGTTTTGTTCCAGCTTTCCTTTTTTGTTTTTTTTTTCAGATGTTGCTGAGCTGGTCAATCAGCTGACGGAATCCGTTAATAATGCTGCGTGTACAACACAAGCAGTTGTGCTGCCAACCGAGGCTCAGGTTAGTTGCTTTAGTCTAGTGTCTGCATGGTTGTGCTCATTACTGCCTTTCTCGATTAAACTTTTTTAAGGGTCACACAAGAACTTGGTTCTAGCTTTATGATAGCACTGCCACAAGTCATGCACTTCCATTGAGAAGTGTGCAGGCATAGGGAAACGAGGAGCTCATTATCCATGTGAATGAAGTCAGCAGTCACTGAATTCAGAGATAGGCAAGAAGCAATGCTCTTTATGATTGGTTGGCTCTTGGGGTTTAATGTCCAAAGCGACTCAGGCTATGAGAGATACTGTAGTGCAAGGCTCTGGAAATTTCGACCACCTGGGGTACTTTACCGTGCACCGACAACACAGAGCACACGGGCACCTTGCGTTTCGGCTCCGCTGAAAAGCGGCTGCCCTGGCTGGGATGCTGTTTATGAGGCTGGGCTCACAAATTGCATAATTAGTAGCATAATGATATTTTTAAATGAATGTCAATTTGATAGAAACGACAAAAGACAGACAGTGCTATTTTCTTAAATTCGTCAAAACAACCATGAAAAAAAATCCCAACTGCTTCCTTTCATTTTAGTGACTGTTACTTCATTCGTGTGTATATTGATTTGGAAGAGTTTTTGTGAAAGCTGTAGTGATCGGAAGTGCAAGGTTACTTTTGTTTACGCTTCCTGTTGAGCATACTTCGCTTGGGCTATAGCAAAGCCCTTTTCATCAGAAAAGAGATTTCCATTAGCTTGTTTAATATTCAGCAATTTCTTAGGTTATCGATCTCGGAAGGCCATCTTTTTGCACTACAACTCGAATGACGCAGCTGGTGCTCCTCTAATCAGTCATTTTACCGACTTGTGCCAGTCATCATGGTATTCAAGCAAATGTGCATATAATCCACTTGCACCTGACAGCCACCTGCAATGTCACTCTGGCAATTCAAAGGCAATTAACCACCATGGTATTGCCAGGAGGGCCTCCTTTGAGAAGGAGTTGTGGCTTCTTAAGCTGATCCAACAATAGTTCAATTTCACTTTAACCCCTTGAGCACTATTATTTCGAGATTTCTAGCTAAAATTGCTTAAAATTACGATATCGTTAAAGGCCCCATTACATGAAAATTTGTTGTCTGTGTTGTGAGTGAAACATCAAGAGCATGGCGCTGGCAAGTGGCATGGCCGAACACACATTCTTCGATGATTTGTGTGGCTTAACGAGACCACATGATATCCAAAAGTTAGGAGGAGCTGCTAACTCCGGTCGTTCATTTGAGGTGGGAAGGTGAAATACGAATCAACATTCCAGTGCTCTTCAATGCTGAGTCAGGCTTGCTACACCTAGGCTACGCAGACATGTTGATACAGCTTGGTTAAAGCAGGGCTTTATATGTTGGGTGATAGCCTACACTGGTCGCATTATACCCTTAAAGGCGGAGCTTAAGTGTCCCTTTAGTTTTTATTTTTACTGCTGGTTTCTATTGGTAGTGTAATAAAAAAGGAGGTATCCGAGACAAAAATATTTGAACCAGAAACTAAGTCAAATGAGCGCAGTGAAGTTTATTGCTCATTACGTGAAAAATCAACTGCCCGCCAATAAGCAGCAATCTAGTCGAGTAACATATAGCGAGGTAACTGGAAATGTTTTACAAGGGACGACCAAGAATGGAAGCCCAGGGGGTTTTATCGGAATGTTGTCAATTTTCATCCACTGACACAGAACTCGCAATAGTATCGTGTGAGCTGTCATCATCTTCGTCGGAAGAACTACTCATGTCATCACTGTCGTCTTCACTTCCCATAACAATGCAAAAATTGGTGTCTGAGCCATCTTCGGATGGCGAGGATGGCAACAAAGAAAAGCTTCTTTCCCGCGATGACGGGCCAACAGTGCATGCGTTGCCTCTACCAGGCACCATTTTTCTCATTAAGGCTGCTTAAAAGGCTTTCAAGCGGTAGAACAAAAAGCAGTTCACGGGTCAGTGGTGCCACCTGTCAAATGGCGCATGACCTAAGCCACAGAGGAGCGCTGTACTCACCTAAAACTCTCAGTGTGAGGATCTATCCTGCAAGGACAAGCACTCGTCCAAAATGGCTTGAGGGCATCTTTGCAAGGACGAGCTGCTTGTCCAAAGCGCTTGAGGGGTTAAATTATGAAAGCTACCTGTCCAAGCTGGAAACTAAATGTTGCCTCAAAGTAGCACATACAGAGCAGGGAGTGCATGCTTTTGCTAAACCTTCATTGGCAGTTTTTTTAATTGGTTGAGCTTCTGATGTACGAAAAGGATGTTAGTATTTTTAAACAGGAGGTGACAATGTGGGCACTGTGCTCTGTCTAAACTGGCTTTTAATGGCCTTTGCAATGTAATGATGAGTAAATCCCTTTATTTTCTGACTTAAAATCTGATTTTTTTTTTTTTATTGTTGAAATGCAAGCATAAATTAGGTCGTTAAAAAATATCTTATTTCTTGTTTTTTCTTCTGCTATAGCAATGCACTATTAGAGCTCAATCCTTTGCTGGGCATTATGTGCCCTCTTTTTGGCTAGCTACTTTAAATACATATTACACAATTGTCAGGTTACACTAATAAAAATGTTAAAAGATGTTTGGCCTGATTCAAAATTAGATCAAAACACCGCTCGGGAAGGTGTCAAAAACATCCAATAGTTTTCGTATGCCTTCATTGTTGTACATGTTAAAGTACGGCTTCTTGAATGTGTATTTTTACTTGCAAACAAATGACCTTAATTATGCATTTTGGGGTTTCTTTGAATGTTCTTAAGCTGGTCTAAGTTTTTTGTTGTTTGTAAAGCCCCTTCATTTTCTTATTGCATATCAAGGAATATTGTTGTATGTTACAATACTGGTCATAGTACTAATATTTGCTTTTTGTTCTTGCAGGTGCACATTGGCAGCAATATTATGGTAAATCAGCAGTTGATTGACCGCATGAAACTCAGTGCGGGCAATCAAGCAACGAAGTTTGCGTGTAACTTGGTGCGGGTTGTGTTCTCACCCGAAGAACTGGAAGAAAGCTCACTCTATGGCCGTGTCTGCAATGCCCGCAAGGAACAAGCTCCAAAAAAGGCACTGGGCTGCCCAAAATTGGATGCTGTTATCTGTAAGTCCTCGAGCTCATAGCCTGTGCATGTGATGCAAGAGCATTCTGAAATATTGTCCAAACAGCTGACTTTTCAGTGATGGTCAGGGACATAATGCTTGCCTTAATGCATAATGCTGTGGTGCTGCATGGCGCTCACACTGTCCGTGCTCTGTATATTTAATTTACAAAAGCTAAGGAAGGCTGGATGGACTCTAGCTTGTTCATTGCAGTCATGCTTCTAATGTTTTTTTTTTTTTCTTTTTGCAGCCTACACCTGCTTGCTCAATGGAGTACTAGCCAAGGTGGTCACCGGCAGTTGCGCAAGTTTGCACTGGGATTGTGGACAGTGATCCAATTTTTTGTCGCAGGGTCTTCGAAAGCAGGCCTAATTGCAAGGCCTAAACAGAGGAAGTACATCTATTCAAATAAATATAAGCTCATACAAACAAATGTTTCAGTCTGAACCTACTTCCTTCGAACATCCACCAAATATCCCATAGTCATCATTCCTTCGAACTTCCTTTGAACCAATAATTGGCCACTGCCTGTGAGCTCAACTCAAACTGACAACGGTCTGTTCCCTGGGAGCTCAAAGGAAATTCACAGGATGGTCAGAGAAAGTTAATTCACTGTGAATTCAAAATCAGTAGCCAATTCTCAGTTCAGAGGAAGTTGCTTCCTTCTGACATTTTTGAGTTCACATTGAACTCAAAGGATGTTCCCATTTTTATAAGGGATGCATGCTGTCTTTGACAAAGTGTGTCCCGCTTTTGCGGCATTTTGATTGGCCGAGGCAGGATGCGTTCTTGCCATCTGCAATTCCACCCTTGAACGCGTGTTAAACAACGCCACGCGACAAGAGCGATGGTATATCATCCGAATTCACACTTGCCGGAGAAAGTGTGATAGATACTGCGCCTTTCCTTTCCTGTAAACCAATTATAAGTATATGTAGAACTGCAATGAATGCCGACAAGATGCTAACGATGGAAGGCAAATTACAGGATAAGAAGGGTATACGTACGCTTTAGCCATTCTCCTCTTAAGAGACGTCTAAGAGACCCTCTAATTTTTTGAGATATTCAATCGCGCTCAAGTGCTAACCAGTCGTACACAATTCTATAGCACCCGTGATCGAACGAACCCGACTGGTGTGCGCCATAAATAATGTAAATTGGTTAAGAGGAAAGCAAAGACACGGTATCTGTCACTATTCGGTGGACGCCCGAAGCACGCCGTAAGGGAAGAGAGGAAAGCGGTATTGAAAGAAGACAGAGAGAGAAAGATGGATAGGGCTCCGGGATAAGTTCAACCCCCCTCCCCCGTCTATGTTTAACATGTACTGACAGCCCACGGATGAATTTGCGTTTAGCCTCCATCACTCTCCGTTATTGCGAATGCGTGGACGTCGGTGCGCACTCTTGGCGTAAAATGAAATCAAACACCCGCGAAATCTCTCGGGGGAAGATTATAAAAAACAAAAACAGCGGTTTTAAGCAGAGACAGCCCGTTTTATAGGGCAGATCAAGCTTTAACGTCTGTGGATAACAGTGGGCGCAATGTGTTTCTGACTCAACAAACTCCAAGCCTCTTACATAAGTAATGCAGTACGCACCTTTTTGCGCAGCTTGTCAAAAGCGCTGTTCAGGTTGAACATGCGACGCCGCTCGCGGATGTTGGCCGCCCTGCGTTGAGCCACGGTGGCCACGCGACGCCGAGGCTTGCTCTTGCCGGCCGGCTGCGCGCCACTGGGTGACCGCTTGCCCTGCACCGTCATGGCGGGAAATCGAGACGCGGGTGGCGCAGCGCCACCCGGGTGAATGCCGAAGAAGGGCGACTGGTAGGCACCGGGAGGTGCCAGGCCTTCCCAGGCGAGCTGCGAGAAGGCGTCGGGCGGCGGACCGCCGCTGCCAGCCTCGAACGGGTACGCCAAGGGGCCTCCGAATCCGTGCGCCCCCGTGGCGCGTAACTCCGACAGCCGCAGGTCGTGGTACGAGGCGAACTCCACGTGGCTCGACAGGTCGAGGAATGCAGCAGCCGCCGCGGCCGCCGTTGCCGCTCCGCCGCCTCCGTCAGGTGCGGCGAACGGCGCCGCGCCGGGGTGAAGTCGAGCGGACGCCATTAAGGCCCCACCTTGGCGGGCCTCGCCGGCCGCAGCGAAACAGAGCTAAGACAAAACGCTGCTGGGGGGGCCTCCAATTTGCGCACGGCTACTTTCACACGGCGCCGGCCTCCGGACCGCGGCGAGGGGAACGCTGACGCCGCTCTCCAATATCCTGCCGCCGCTCCGATGCTCTTCACGCTCCGGGTGGCACGGTGCAACGACGCGCACTCTTCCGCTGGGGGGCGGAGCAGCCGCCGAGGGCTGCTCTCCCTGAGGGCTGCCCACTCGCTGCGCTCCCCACCAATAGAAGGCTCGCGCTTACCCTGGGGAGGGTCGAGTGCGATCAGAGAGAGCCCGCTACAGGTTGACTCCTGAGTAGGTTTCCCTGGTTACGCCTCCCCGAGGGCGAGAAGAAATCCGGACTTTATATTTGTGCAAGAGTCCAATTACTCACAGGAACACTGTAGCTGTACTGCGCCACCAACTAAATTTGTTTAGTTTTGTTTGTAGCGAGAGTTACGAACTACAAACAAAAACCCCCGAAGCCTCCTCTCTGAACGCGGTTCCGAGACGTCTATTTCCTCGTAAACATTCCGTGGCTTCCACGTCTTGAGAATTTAAACTTTGTTCTGGGCGAGCTGACCAGGTGGAGAATACGTTTTCAAGCTGTTTTCAAAATCGCCAAATTAAACATACTAAGCCTGCACGACTGTCATTATACTAATAGCTTTATTGCGTTCGTTGTTTCGCTGTGTACGCCTTAATACCTACGCGCGATGAATAAGCAAAATGATGGGTTATTCCGTGCAGTCTTAATTCAATTCACTCACTCACCATCTTAGGTGTCTTTCAAAACTCTAATCGCTTTAATTCAAATAACATCATCTCACCTTGTTTTTAGCGAAAAAAAAACACGAAAAAGTTTTTTTACAAATGAATAGAAATATTTCCGTGCAAATAAAACACATTGCAATCTAATATTTAACACAACAAACTAATTTTGTTTTGAAGAATTGAATAAACATTTCAGCGAGTTGATAAGGTGTTATAATGGATGTATACCAACGCGAAAGGCGTGATCTCGCTTTCTTTCGCACCTTGGTCTTTCGCGCTGGTAGATTCAAGATGAATTTGTTGTATGTTTATTTACACATAACTCGCACAAGGAGGTATACACAAAAAGATGGAATTTTCAGTTTCTTTGTCAAATGTTGTGTTATAATAGCAGTAGCTTCAGCTATTTTGCTAAATTGTCGAGAATGCAGAGGCTTATAAAATATGTAAAAGAGGCACCCGTGTTAAAAGAAAAAACAGATAATAAATAAATGAATAATGTACGAAAACTACTTTTGAAGGCGTACTCATTTATTGCGTATAGTGAGGTGGTCTTAGTTAAAATAAGAAAGCAAGTTGCTCAGTACCATTTTGTTCGAATTTATCTCTGGACGCTTAATTTCAATTACGCCACCTCGAGCCAAGGTATAAGCACGGGCTAGCAGTTGACCTTCAGCTGGTCGTGAGCTGCGCTTGCTCGACCATGTATCTGTAAAAAATATCCCTCATTTTAGCGGCCATCCTCTTCTTTGATGGAGCACGAGGCCAACAGAATAAATGACGCCTCGGTGTAGCGGGAAAAGGAGAACCACGGCTGCTCGATGGAAGCGGCCGTGCGAGAACAGAGCAGGAGTCCTAAAAAACAAAGAAAATGCGCGCAGCGATATGGCGTATTCATTCGCTGCTATTTGGTTACGTCACACAACCCGTGATCCGTACTTGACGTACCGCATTATAGCTGCCTTTTGCGCCGCGTCGGGCGAGACCGGCGTGCTGCTGCCTGCGAAATCAGCGGTCGCAGCCTTCTTGGTGGTTTGGTTGGTTTGTGGGGTTTAACGTCCCAAAGCAACTGACCCTATGAGAGACGGAGGACTCCGGAAATTTCGACCATGACGTCTGTTTCATCGTGTCCGTCGATTTCCTGGGATCGTTCGTGTTTGTCGCGCCATTTTGTGTTGAACTTTGCACAAAAACGCTGCAAGCCTCAAATATCAGCGCAAAGCACACACTCTAAAAAAAAAAGGTGTGATCTTAGTCTTTTTGGGGGGTAAACTGCTTGTCGCTGAGCTAACACCTTTTTGGGGTAAGGTTACGCTGTGTCTTGGAAGACTAAGTATTTATACCATTGCATGTAGTGTAACATTACGCTTCTGGTAGCATAAACTTGCACCTTCACAAGCAGTGTAACTGTATTCTACCTAGGCATAACGTTGCACCTTTCATAAAGGCCTATGTTTTAGTCTGTCGATGGCATAAGCATACCCTTGCATCAAAGGTGCAAGTTTGCACCTTGACAACGTAAGCTTATCCTGTATGTACAGGTGCAAAGTTACCATTTTAGAGTATAAATTTATATTACGACAAAGAGCGCAAAGTTTTGCACCTTTATGGTGAAAGCTTATACCACCAGGAGAAGGATAACGTTGCCCTCCAAGCAGTTTAAAGTAATGCCATATTACATAGGGTATCTAAGCATCATCTTGTGGTATATATATGCTATCCACACAAGAGTACTATTACCAATCTGCATCGTAAACTTGGTCACTGGAAGCAGGAATAAAGCTAACCAATACATTTCAAGATTTTCTGGAAGGAAAGATTATGTTGAAACATTGCAATATCTTTGTGTCGTCTGGAGTGTGAAAGTGAGCAATGTTTCAGGTGAGGTAGGCTGTGTCATGTTGTATTCAAGCCATAAGTTATGTTGCAGAGTGAACAAAAAGAATTTACAGAACAATCGGTTAAGATAACATACCATGGTGTTTATTTTACCTCATTATACACCGAAGTTGCAGCAAGGGACTGGATAATCTTCTCCGCACAGTCAGGGCAGGGATGTACCACGTATTTGACCTGCATAGAAAAGAGAACTTGTAATCAGTTACTCACGAAGAAAGTCTCACAAAACATGCTTATGGAGTAATTAATTCACATATAAAAATAACACTGCACAAAGGGCAAGTAAAAAGGAAGACAGATGGAAATAGTGCACCAGTACAGGCTTCCAAGTGTTTATATAATGAGAATTGTGAAATCACACAATATATAGATCAATGAAAATTCTCCAAATCTGAGCTTTACCTGTGCCACTAACACACACATAGACAACTAGCACATTGCAATCTCAGAAAAAATTGACAATATGCTCAATAAGACACAATATACAATGAGACATATTCTTGTTAGGAGCAGGGTCAAGCCATAGGCATCACTGATGTTGGACTACCCAGAGGGTTATTTAAAGAAATATGAATGAAAACATATTGATAAAATAGAAGCTAGCCTAATAAAGGCAAAAGATGTGATTTAAAAAACCCCTCCCTCTACTCGTTCATATGTGCAGTTCTCCTTTTTTTTATCATTAGCTTTTTATGTTAAACTTTGTTTTATCACCTTCACTTTCACCTTTGTTGTTTGCTGGCTTCCACTCCAACACCCAAACATTATAGTTTGCTTTCACACCTGACCATACCAGTGGTCTTGTTTCTAGTCACCATGGTCTCACCCTCCTAGAAAACACTGTCTCTGGTCCTTCATGACATTATCTTATGTTGCCTATAGTGTTAATGTTTTCCTGAGACTACACTGTCTTTAGTCATGTGATCATCCATCACAAGTGACAACTGCAAATCTCTTCTTCTTCTTTTTTTCTTTTTTTTTTGGGGGGGGGGGGGGAGGGATGGGGGGAGGTTCTTTTGTTCTTGCATTCGTTGTCATTTCTTGTGAATATAACGAATGAAGCTTGTTCCTGCAGAGCTTGCTCCTGCAGGGGTATGTCTAAGGCCATTCTATTGTTTCTGCCTTTAGTGCAGTTTACATTCCTGGAAAAAGGCATGAATATACCACAGAGGCTATGCCTTATAAAATGCGGGATACCACTTCTGAAAGATGGAACATTTCATGCTAAAAGAGCAATGATAGCAAGGCACATCCAAAGCACCTTCTGCACATGTGCATTACTGCAGTGATGTCACAGATGCAGAATTATGTAAAGCATGACAATAAAATGCAACTTTTACATAAGTTCATTGCTAGTTTCACACCACACATCAGCTTATGCCGATGCCAAAAACTTCTCGAGACTGCCGTTTCACTTCAAAGCTACATTATCTTGCTCAGGAGGCAAAAAACAATACACTTCAATACCCCTATAATTCCTTGAACAAACCACAAAGCTTGAGATTCTATGTATTGCTGTTTCATGTAATGCTCGCAGCACATGCAGCAGGAATAAAACTTCTCATAAACTGCAATTTGCCAGAACTGTCAACTGCTTATCTCTTTAGATGCCTAACTAATGAAATTGTAAATGCTGACCAATATTATACAAGAATGATTATTAAAAAGTGTTTACAACAAATTTCTCGAAGATTATGTTCTTTACCTTTACAGATTGCAAATCATAAACTATGAAGAGACACCCGTGCAGTCTCTGCCGGTGGGTTGTGCAGCAATGTGGACTTTGGGTATCTGGTACAGCTTCAGGATTAGACTTAATTATATATTCTTTTTGTTTATAAGAGGCAATATGAAAACTGCAAAATTGAAGGCTATTAATGAGTGAGCCTAGGCCTAAAACCCTCCTAATCATCTATGTGGTCTAACATAATGAGCATCAAAAATATTCCTTTAAAAGCTTTGTAAGTTGGTTTTTACACATTACATAACTAAAAAAGGGTGTTGCTGACATTTCTTATTCAGATAATATAGACATATTTTGTGTTTTTGATGATGCAGAAGAAGCTAACATGATTCTGGCAACAATACCAAGTGCAGCAACATTTTTTACATGCAATGTGGGAAAGCAAGACAATAGTTTTCAAATACGCCTTTCCTTGTTCAGTATTTTGAACTACATTGCTCTTTCAGAAAATTTAAGAACTGGGCTCACCTATAATATTGGGGACCCTCATTTCTGGTATATAATACTGTCCCCTAAAATTAAAATGCAAAAGTTAAGTCAATTTTGGTTGATTAGCCATTCAACCATTATCCTCTACCACAGACATGTCCACTGTGCTGCACAATCCAGTTCTAATTGTACTGCAAATTTCATTTCATTCATTATCCCTTTATAGGCCCATAGACATGACATAAGGGGTGGGGGCATATATATATATATATTTGTTAAATGGTAGTGGTGGAACACAAGGAAAATACGCTGAGTACAAATGGCACAAAACAATATAAAGAACACAAAAGAAACAATAAAGCTGAAAGTGCTAAAATACCGTCAATTACATATCACCTGCAGTACTTCATTTTTAGTTTCATTCTATTGTGGACATACCTAGCAACATAAGAGCATGTGAGTTGTTGAAAATTACACCCATCAGAGAACATAACCTTACTGCTGAGAACCAAGTGCAAACAATTTAAATATTAGGTTTTGAAGAAAAAAAGAAAAGAGGTATACATTAACAGCTCACTCAATAAAAAGAAGTCAACATGTTCAGATCGATTACATACTGAAAAAATTCCTCCCTTGCTAACTTGCTCAATAGCACTGAATGGTTCCAAAATCAATGTAATGCCAGGGCTATTGCTCCTCAGCATCGAAAAATATGCTCTTTGATAGACATAAAGCAACAATGAACAGACCACAATGCCACAGCTATGTCGAAAAATACATACCACACAAATCTTGCCGTAAGTAGTCGTCCAGCACTGAAGAAAGCAGGTTGATCTTTAGAAGCAGGAGTAACAGCACTTCTACACCGTATTCCTCCTACTGGCAGGTACGCTGCAGCAAAGGTATCATTCATAACATTAGCATGATACTTGTAACTAGTACATACATAACTATAGTACAAAAAATAATGGCACCACACATGCCACAACAATGACTCAAATATTTTGACAATGAGCTTAAAAGCTACAACTCCTGTTCCTAGATATATCTGTAACAATATCTGCCACCTCTTTACAGTCGAAATAACTGCTTAAATAAACTAGAATAGCAGATTTATGACAAACTGCTAGCACAATGACAATACACATTAACTTCAATGAGGGAATGTCTCAGTACCAGTGAATTGTAGTAATGAGTATAACACAATGTCTGACAACAGAAACTACAGAAGGAAAAGAATGTGTTGTTATTGGTCAGGCATAGCCTCCTTTCTATGGGTCAGGAGGCTGAAAAGTTCAGAATGGAAATAGCTGAGTAGAAACTATAGCAAATCCCCAAATGAAAAATATTAGTGAAATTTTCCTTAGCTCGCTAACGAAAATTAGCACATTTAATCAAAATAGCTGTTTGGGCCAGTTGGTTCATACTTACACCCTAAAAGACCAGCGAAAAAAAAGAAAACAGGTACAAAGGAACACAAAACGTATTTCAGTGCCCGTCCTGTCATTTTTTGTTCCTTTGTCCCCGTAATTATTATTTTTTTTTGCGCTGGTCTTTTTATGTACCGATTACAAAAAGAAAGTCAGTCTTAAAGCAGAGAAGGGGTGACACATGGTTTGCTTCAATGCTGAAGACATCTGATCACCAGCTAACCCAGATTTTTCACTTGTTAAGTGATTTTATCGAGTCCAATATTTATTATCAGTTTTTAACATAAGTGATCAGCAAGTTAAATAACACCATTTACACGCACACGCCCTCAAACACAATGAAACTCAATTGATAAGTCACTGTCTGGGCGTGCACCATATTGCACGGCATGAGCGAAAATGGCAACACGCAAGGAGACACACACATGGCACGCGACATAAATATTCTCCGACGAGAATCCCAAGCAGTATACATTGAGGCAG
>JAJIZL010051982.1:20322-36484 GCA_023969395.1 Amblyomma maculatum
CTACTACTACTACTACTACTGCTACTACTACTACTACTACTACTACTTCTACTTCTACTACTACTACTACTTCCACCACCACTACTACTACTACTACTACTACTACTACTACTACTACTGCTACTGCTACCGCTACGACAACGATGACTAGATGCGTAAGGCAGCGCTTAATATTTGTCTTCTTTGCTGTTTTATGGCTCAGTAATAAGAATTACTCGAAAAGTGCTGGAAGGCTGCATTGACTGCGGTACCAAGGTACTGCGCTACCCGCTTTTTGCCCAGAACAAGATGGCTTCACTCGAGCATTTTTTAAATTGCCCTAAGGAAGGAGTCGCCGCTTTTACCTCGTATGCTTGCAAGTATTTTGTAATACATATACTGGAAGCAGTTCTTTCCCAATATAGACGCATGGCGCGGCATATTGGAATAAATCTGCAGAAATTTCCTAAATGGTTAAGTTTCCCATTTTCTCCCACTATACCTTCAAAGCCAATAAGATCTACCATAACTCACTGCACAATCTTTCTGTCGTTCTTAAAGGACTCTGCAAGGATGGCTTTCTCGAAATTGAGTGCTTCTGGCTTTTTACGTTTGCTCATTGTCCTGAAGATTTGTTTGTACTAAATTTAGTGAGGAATCTGGGAAAATTCTGCCGTAACATCAGAACATTTTTGTATTTTTTCCGACTGGGTATAAACAGTTTAACTTAATGAGAGGCTAATGTATCCCATGGCATGAAACGCTGATGATTTGTGGTGGAACACAGTACGAGGGAATGCACAAATGTTAAAAAAAAAAAACCAACATGGGCCGAGTCTTAAAACTAGCGGTAAACGATGAGATAAATGATACCGAATGATAGCAATAGAAAGTTTCACAATTTTCTGGTAACTGCAATGATTCTAATAAAAACTCGCCTGTATTGTGTTTATCTTATTTCCGCATGGCTGGCAAAACACGTTATCACCGTCTGAAGAGTAGCATTGTCTGAGAGTAGTTCACTGGCCAATTAATGCATTCCAGGAAACCTTTCTGTCTGGCATGGGTGATCAGTCCAGTCGAGGTCCCCAGACAAGCACGAAAATAAAGAGGCATGGCCTGAGCGCTTATTTTCCTGTTTTTGCAAGCGGTGCTTTCCCATGGGCGTAACGCAATCTGGCGCAAAGCGAGAGATCCAATCTGATAAACGGATCGAGGAAAAATGACGCACGAATGACGGTTGAAGAGTGGTTGTCATAAAAGCACTAAACCAGAGTTCTATTTAACATGGTTTTTATGAGGCTAACCTTGTAAGCTAGCTCCATCTGAATTATATTACAATTCTTGCTTGTTTGCTAATGAAAATTGTTCTAACGATGGTAACTGCTTTATCACATTTTGCGAAATTCGGCATCGTCTGGCCGGTTCCCACTTTACCAGCCCCATTCTATTAGCGATAAGTATAACACAAAGGTAAACAAAAAAAAGATGGTTTCAAAATTTTCCGGTTATGTGGCTGGCATCGTGTTTTAGGGCCATTTTCGACACAGGTATTTTTAGGCAGCAAAGGCAGACACAGGCATATAAAAGCACCAACGTCCAAAATAGGCATTTACAGGACCATCAATAAAGGTATTATACGTGTTGCCAATACTTAATTCTTGCTAATAAGAAAGAATGACGCCCATACGGTCTGCTGAAAAACACAAATAGGCTTTCGCCAAAACCATGTCTCTAGTAATTATTGGGGGCCACAGAAAGCTACTGCGCCTTATTCTAAAGAGGGGTCTAACCTTCTGTCTAATATTTACTCGGATACTTTTGTAGCAGACAAACAGCAGTCAATCTTAAAGCTTGTAGAGTTCCAATGCTTCATTTCTTCATGAGTCGAAGACGATTCCGAAGCTCATCCCATATTCATGTAAACAAACGGAACTGATAAAGAGGGGGATCAAAGTTTATTGGGCGGGATGGTTAGTGGTCAAAACAAAATTTGAAATTAGTAGTCAAGCGAGTGATTTCGCAAGAGCTACAACCATACCCTAACAATTGGCTCTTTGGTTAGTACTACGGACGTCAAAATCTTGACTTTAGTTTGCGCGAGGTAGTCCGTAATCATCATCACCATCATCCCCGGACTATAACCACTGCAGGGCGAAGGCCTCTCCTATACATCTCCAATTGACCCGGCCCTGTATTAGCTGCATCCACTTTATCCTTGCGAACTTATTAATGTCATCCGCGCACATAACGTTTTGCCGCCCCCTACTACGCTTTCGCTCCGTTGGAATAGAAATTTTGTACCCTAATTGCGACCATCGGTTATCCTCTCTACGCCCTACATGCCCTGCCCATGCCCATTTCTTCTTTATTTCCAATAGAATGCCATTAACTCAAGTTATTTCTCTGACCCACTCTGCGCGCTTCCTATCGCTTAACGTTACACCTACCATTTTTCGTTCCGTAGCCCTCTGCGTTGTCCTCAACTTAGGTAGAACCCTTTTCGTTAACCTCCACGTTTCAGCCCCATATGTGAGTACAGGCAAGATGCAATTTTTGTATACTTTGCTTTTGAGCGATACCAGTAAGCTGCTACTCAATCCGCGAAAACTTGCGAAATGCGCTCCATACCAATCATATTCTCCTAGTTATTTCCCTTTCATGGTCTGGATCTGCGGTTACTACATGTCCTAAGTAGACATAGTCGCCCACCACTTCTTGTGCTGTACTACTTATTGCAAACTGCTGTTTTTCCCCTAGCTGTTGAATAATACCTTAGCCTTCTGAATATTGATTTTCAAGCCTACCATTCTACTTTTCCTGTCTAGGTCATCAATCATTATTTGCAGTTCATCCCCCGAGTTACTTAGCAAGGCAATGTCATCAGCGAATCGCGGATTACTGAGGTATTCTTCATCGACCCTTATCCCTAACTTCTCGCATTTCAAGTTTCTGAATACTTCCTCTTAGAAAGCTGTGAATAATACTGGCAGATCGTGTCTCCTTGCCTAACACGTTTCTTTATGGAAATTCGGTTAGTTTCTTTGTCTAAGTGCGTATGGTCGTTCATAAGTTCATTCCACCTGCCCCTTTTTCTCTTAAAAAAGATTAAAAAAAGAATTAAAAGATGGATGAAGGTGAAAGGTGTGTTTTTTTTCTCGCTTTATGTAAGGTCTACTTGTTTTCTTAACGAAAGCAAGCAAAATGTCGGCAGTTCAGTAAGAGAATAGGAAATCATAAATTCCAGTCATCCTTTTTTAACGAGAGATTTGCAATGATAGAAATGCTATAAGGCAGATGAAGCAATGTACTTGTCCTGGCTGCGCTAAGTGTGCCCAACCCATATATGTTGAGAAAAAGTACTTCTGGTGTTTATTTCTTCAAAGGCGGATTGAACAAGACAGCGGATGCACGTAAATGAGGTTTTCAACCTTCCGATATATTTGTAATCCAGCGTGATCAATGTTTATTTCACGCCTAAGCATGATTTTTAGGCATCATATTTGTGGTAGCAGGAAGCCGTGGCTGGTAGGTCGAAGGTGGCACTGTTTCATTGCGGTCGAGCAGCTCATGTTTCCGCGCCTGGGGAACGACGCGCCCCCCACGGTAAGCAATTGCGTAGACGAAGACTCCTACGAGGCCAACCAACACGAAAACGAGGAGGCCGAAGGAGCCGAGTGCAGGGCCGAGGACAGAGCGCCACTTCTTCTTGCTGGCCCTTGTATCAGATTTCTTTTTCTTTGGGACCAGCTTTCCATCTGCGCTGGGAAAAAACGTTTTCGAAGCGAGGTGTGAGCTCGTGACCCGAAATATAAATGACGTGCATGGATGGTTAACATAAAGGTTTATTAGGAAGTGAGCTGGGTGCTTAAGCCTAGTTTGGGCGAGGAAACCTGTTTCACCTGAAACGACTGGTCACAGAAGGTGATGGTTGAGTTCGAATGCACTTAATAAATCCAACCCATCGGCCCATTGATGTGAACTGCAAACTGCAAAAACTTGAATATCCGACCACACCACACTCAACCGGTATGAACAACTGTGAAACAATCAGATATGAGAGCCCCTCAATAGCTCAGATCACGTGCCTCCTCTGATACTTGATAACTGCTGTTGGAGTGCCAAAAACTACACCGGCATTTAAATATGAACGAGGTATTTGCACGCATTACCAATAGAATCTAGCGTTTTTACATTAGTCCTGAAGGAGTTAATACTACGCAAATTTGCCTAGCAGTGCTACACCAAACCGTTATTATTCATACATGGCAAGTATCTACGAGAGAGCGAAGCCAAAGGAAGATAAATAAACAAAATTCCTGCCGCTTCTGTAATTGATACTGGATATAAGCTTGAAATAGCTACGGGCATGGCTTATTGCTTCTAGATACTAGTAGCCACAATCTTGAAATGGGTTTAGAACACAGTACGGCACCGCACCGCACAGCACACGCCACGGCACCAGAGCTTTGCTTTTTCCAACAGGGCAGTGTGCTCAGCGTTTCCGCAGGCTGCTCTTGCCATGTCCTGATCTTACCGCGATCACCGGCGATTATGCGACTTTATGAAGGCAGTTGCGGTCCGAGACTGCCTTCTCAACTTCGTGAGCAGCCACATAGTTACAGCGCTGTAGGTAGGAGAGAACAGTCTTCTGCTGTGCCTATAACAATTGGTCGGTGATCGATCGGTTTGGAAATATTCCGTTTCAAAATGAAAATGCCATGTCTGTGCACAGTGTTTTCGAGATGTTAACTTTTACCTGAGTTCCATGTGTGTCATTTGAGATGGCCCAGTGTATTATCAAAAACAGGTAGTCTGCATAGGGTCATGCATCGCGCCAGTCGTAATGGACATTTTTCTTGCTTATTGGGACAATCTATTGGCTCCATGGTAGAAGGAAATTAAAATGTCAGGGCGTTAAAGCATTCAGACTTGTGGATGATTTTTTGATGCTTTTTAATCATCATGAAGGTACCTACGACTCTGCTGTAGCAGAGGTACATGCAGTTTTCAATGAATTTCTGGAGCTCCTAACAGTTACGTAAGAAAAAGTGATTAAAGGGGCCATTTGGTTTCTTGATATCAGGCTTTTGCTCTTTCCACATGAAACCTGCTCTATGTATCAGTCCCGATGTAACTAAGGTTTTTTCCCATTTAGCTCCGCAATTCTAAACTAGTGAGTAGAGCAATTGTCAAGCTATGCTTTCAAAACGCTCTGGAAAAAATCTTGCCCAAAATTGATCTTAAATAGCTTTAAGCCGCAAGTGGATAGGCTTAAAGACGCAGGGTATCCAGATAAGATATGGATCTCGATGACAGAAGGTATGCTCAAAAATCTTCGTGCCAAAAAACAGCAGCCAGGAAGAATACAGGAGGAAAAAGGCAAACTACAATCGGGATCCCATAAATCCACAAGGTATCGCGTAACTTGAAGAGAATTGCTGCTCGGGTGAAAACAAAGGTAGTTTTTTCAGGACCAGACAAGTTTGCAGAACTGTGTAAAATAGTAACCTTCCCAGAAAGGAACGCCAGTGGTTGCGATAAGAAACACAAAGTTCCTGCGTCGCATGTGATAAACCGGTTGTGTATAGGATTACGCTGACATGCGGAAAGACATACATACGTTGGTCAAACGGGACACTGTTTAAATGGATCCGTGAGCGCTAGAATTTGTGGAGCGGAAAAGGGACGGGAATCTTGTCGACCATTGTCAAGACTGCAAGCGTGAACCGTGCTTCATAAGGACAGAAGTAATAGGCTAAAACCAAAACCAAATAACATTATAAATTGTTGTTATTTATTTAAAGTATACTAAATTCAGCGTCGTGTGTTCTTGTGTCATTTTCTCGGTCCCTGTTCTAGCGCGTTTTTAAAATAATGTTCAACCAGCTCGCTCAACAGGCCTCTCTGCACTCTCCACATTCGTCCTTATCATAATGTGTGTGCTGACATTTGCTGAGAAAACTGGGAAGCCAATTTGCTGTGCTTTTGGGACTATTCTTAGTTGTTTAAATGTTTTTCTGACTCACTATTAGTGGTTATAATATTTACAGTTTGCAAGTGGCGAAAGCAAATTTCCTCTTTCGATATTGTGACCAACCGTTGAAGTTGGAAGGAGGCTCGTTGGTGTATCAAGTGCGGCATGGCGAAAGCCGCCTACAACATAACGTCACAAAATAAGGTATACGCAAACACTTACTCTTTCGCCACGTGGGGATTCTATGCCACAGCATCAAAATGACAGAATAAAAAGTCTGAAATCGCTGTATATTTCAAGCGCCCATATAGTATACCAGATAATATGAACTTTATTCACCTCACGCTAATCACGCAACTAAAACCCCCAGCCTCGAAATTGAAAAGAAAAAACCGCCGCCCGCGATGGTGCAGTAGTTAAGCGCCAGACTGCTGCTCCCAATGATGCGGGATCGAATCCCGGCCGCGGCGGCAGTTTTTCGAGGGAGGCGAAAAACAGGCGATCGCGTGCTTTGCGATGTAAGCGCACGTTAAACAACCTCAGGTGGTCCAAATTTCTGGAGCCTTCCATTACAGCGCCTCTCATTGAGTGAGCCACTTTGGTACTTTAAGCCTCATAAACCAAACTAAACAAAACTATTAACTCCCACTCGTGGCGAATGATTTCTGTCTGAGATATGGGCACAGTTTTCAACGCTTCGGTAATGATTAGTTTCTTTTAATTTACCGGTTACGTTAACTTGATTGTACGCACCTTGAGTTGTGGACGGCGGCAGGTCCTTGGGCGTCACGCTGATTTTGAGGATTGACCGCTGGCTCTCAGATCGTCTGACTGTATTTGACTCCTCAATATTTACCAATGCGAGACTCTCACCGTTCGCATATGGAACCGTATAGCTTGCTTCATTCAGGGCCGATAGCTGCAGCTCCATGTACCTGCAGATCTTTCCGAACTCTTCGAGCACTCCTGAAGCCATGTCAGGGTTTTCGACGCTGTACGAACGACGGCTCGACAGTGTACTTGTCGACACAGTGGAGGAAGTGTCGCTGGTGTCTTTCTCGTCTGCGTCTGACATCTTCTTGTTTCGCCTCCGTTTCTTCTTCGTCTTCTCCCCTCTGTAGATATTTTAGTTATCCTGGAACATACACGAAGAGAAGAAGAAGTACTTTATTACAAATTTGGTTCATTACATCAGTTTTCCTGCTGCACCTTGCCGTTCTGGGAGGCCTTCACCTCCCAGGCACAGGCTTAATCGAAAGACTGTGAGTTTGCTATGACATGACTGTAACGTGATGTGATGTGGCGTGTCTGTTATGTGACTGTATTAACTTCAACTATCCCTCTCTCGCAACTTTTATATCCACTCATCCCCTTCCCCCAGTGCAGGGTAGCAAACCGTTGCTTTTACCTCCCTGCCTTTCCTCCTCATCTTCCTCCCCCTTGTCGTCCGTCTACTACATCGCGCGCTCCAAAGGAAAAATATTGAAAAAACGGGAAGATATAATTTAGCAGAACGTTGGATTGATCTATTTGGTATGGATTTATTATGAAACAGCGTAAGAGATGACGGACAAGAGAAAAGACGGAACCACAGCGCTTGCCTTGGGTCCGCCTTTCTCTGGCCCGTCGTCTTCTGCGGCGTTTCATAATGGCAGATATAAGCTTAACAACTTAGCCTAATAATCAGCTAGATCGCACTGGCATTCGTGGCGCCCAGAACTGGAATGATAGGAATCCCAAAAACGGCGATCGCTTTTGCTCCTGCTTGTGTTGGCAGCGTAGCCATGCTATCCTCATTTATGATCGTTGTCTCGTCTGGCACCAGCGACAATATGTGCTATCGCGATAAGTACGACTTGCCACAGGAATCGCGGGGTAGAACCCATGGCCCGAAGCAATGAGAGTAAAGCGCTGCAGCAAAATTGTATTCGTAGCTCCCCAAATACGTGCCCGCTTTCCTCGTGGCGGGCAGTTTGCGTATTCGTACCTTCTCGAGCAAAAACTGAGATACGATAGCCATCAGATAGTTGGAAGTCTTACTGAGTAGAGTGTACCTTCAACTTCACTGGCTGCAGAGTCTACTTTGCATCAAAGCATTCCCTGTTAATGAAAGAGGAAAGAACGCTTTGTTTGATCGCGCAAACCTTCAACCAGCCATCTCTGCATTCAAGTTTGGATGAGTGGCGCTTCCATGCCTGGTTGCTATCAACTGTGACGCCATCCTCCTGAATGGTTGCCATAGCGACACTCGCGAAACTTTCGCTTCGCATGTTTAGTACCCAGTGCCACCTCACGCATGGTGTTACGCATCTGCATGTGCCTGATCGTTACCGGTTGCTTCCGTTGCGCACATGAGGTTGATTGGAGAGTTCATGCCATGAATGAAAAACAAAAACAGCTCAGACTCGTCATGGCAATTGCAGGTAGTTTTCCAGTGCTGTAATTTAGCGCCACAAGGCTTTTTAACACTCTCGCTCATGATGGCTTTGAAAGTTATTTCCTTGATACGAGCAGCTAGTGATATCCTACGCGTCCTGTACATCAAACAGCTAAATATGAACGAAGACGTCGCTGCAACCGCGAAAGGTTTTCACCATAATGAGCATACGTCGCTGCATTGGCCTGGTCGGCCCGTTCAAAGGCATCTCTTTACTCCTCACGCTTCGTTTGGGGAAGGCTTCATGATTTTTTGTGTTCGTTCGGCGCAGTTGCCTTTCCCTCATCCCGCGCTACATATCCACATCCACAGAAGTAGGCCACAGCCAAAATATGCATACAGGCCTAAACGACGCTCGAACACTGTAGCGGAAGGTTACGGTGAGGACTGGCCCCAGAAAATCGCTGGCTTCACATCAATCGTCTTCCTCGAGTATTTGCTCTCTACAGCATCACTCTACTAGTGGCGCTGTGGCACGTATATCTTCCTGCTTACATCATCATCATCATCATCATCATCATCATCATCAGCCTGATTATACCCCCTGCAGGGCGAAGGCCCCTCCCATATCTCTCCACTTAACCCGGTTCTGTGCTAGCTGCTTCCACTTGACCCCTGCGAACTTCTTAATCTCATCCGCCCACCTCACTTTCTGCCGCCCCCTGCTATGCTTTCCTTCCCTTGGAATCCAGATTGTTACCCTCAGCGACCATCGGTTGTCCTCTCTTCGCGCTACATGTCCTGCCCATGTCCATTTCTTCTTCTTAATTTCTACTAGAATGTCGGTAACTTGAGTTATTTCTCTGACCCACTCTGCACGCTTTCTATCTCTTAATGTTACCCCTACCATTTTTCGTTCCATAGCCCTCTGGGTTGTCCTCAGCTTAAGTAGAACTCTCTTGGTTAGCCTCCACGTTTCAGCCCCATAGGTGAGTACAGGCAAGATGCAACTGTTGTATACTTTCCTCTTGAGCGATGCCGGTAAGCTGCTAGTCATAATCTGCGAGTGCATGCAAAATGCGCTCCATAGTATACTTTCCTGCTTACATAGTTTCCCCTAAATGTCCGTGGAATCACCGATACTGAGAAACACTTCAGCTTTGTACACCTCACCTCGCATACGTTGCCTACACTTCTTGCAGACAGCCTGCGTATGTTTCTCAACGCCTCTCCCATACATCTGCTTCCCCTACTCATTCAAAATTTGATGGCGCTTTCACTTCTCTTAAGCCCATAATCATAGATTGATCATGGATCCTATGGACATTCAAAGCTAGTTACTCCTTAACCAGCTGGCCTCGGAACCATACAAGAGCTGGCTTCTCGTAGAGAATTCTACTAAAGGTGAGCGAAGCGAACGCCTGCTCTTAAGCACACACTGCCCACATGAAATACACGCCCCAAATAGGAATTTGTGAATTTACCGCCTCGACATACAGTCCCATTCATCCCCTGGCCGTTCCCTCGTTTCATCGATTCCGCGATCGTCCTGTAAATAAACCCATCTTTCTAACAACTTGTGAATGTAGATGGCGTAATCGGCGTAACAATATTTGAGAAATCGTCGTGTTATTCTTTCCCTGGCTCTAAAGAAAGAAGCTCAACCACCATATTAAACATGATTCCACAGAAGACAGAATTATAACCATAGATGCTATGCTCGGCGGACATAGGCATCACGAAAGCTGCGTAATCTCTCGGACATGTAATGTTCGTCAGTGCTACGATGATTGCTATCACTTAAAAAGATACTGTTTCGCACGTTCCCCTTTCGTCAATGCCTCGAATCTATGCCTCTCCACTGTTTTTGACTTCCTTGGGGTTAGGGCCGCTGCTATATTATATCCCTTAACCCCTCTTAATGCTATGGAAGACGAAGATGTTCTGAAATACGCTCGTGTTTTTATCATGAACCAACAATGTCTTTAAAAGGAAATCCAGGTCAAGAGTTCCCAGATCCAAACAAGATCGACATCTACTCTCTCCGAAAATGGTTTTTGCGTACCTTTTACTGATAGGTTATCAGATGGAGCTGTGCACCGACCTTCTTAAGGTCGTTTGGGAACTTTCAACTGAGTTGAAAAACAGTACAAGAAAACCTTTAAAAACTTTTGGCGGTCCTGATATACAGTTAAGTATATCCCTTTTTATTTAAACGCGGCGGACAGATGACACTATGCGTCGCGTATGAATTCATGGAGACACGAGCTGCAAAATAAAAAGCTTCCTTGGAGCAATTTCTAAGCCTGTTTAGAAATTTATTTTGTTTTAAATTTCCCTCTGAACAACAATGCCATATCAGTAGAACTCTTCCAAGCTAAAACATTCTCGCAGAGGACAGTTAAAAAAATTGTGCAAGTACTTTTTGATAAGACCATGCGCTCGCTAGTAAATGGCCTTCATCGTCTTAAGGTCTCTTCCTGTTAACCTGTTCCCACTACCGCTATGCAGGCATTAAGGCGCTTGTGGAAAATTTTTGTTCATGAAATGAGAGGTAAAAAAAATTGATTCCCATGGAATAGGATATATTGTATAGGCGAAATAAAGCTTAGTAGTCGGAAGCATTGTACTCAACTTGTGATTGCGTGAATAGTGCTATTAGCTGTATGTCCAATTGGAGCAGCATTTGTCGAAGAAATACAAATTTGTGGGAACCTATTGCGTCCATAGGGGAGAACAACTATTGTATACACAATAGGTCGACGTTTCAAATAACTTGCAAAACAGGTGTTTTCTCTCCTGACTTTCTCTTTAATTCTCTGCTGTTCGGAGGTTGAGTATGTAGCGTATTTATTTGACACTAAGGCAGTAGATTTTTAAAGTGATGTGATATGTAACTCTTAGGTCGGCTGAAATTCGAGAATGTATAAACACAATTCATAATACACGATGAAAAACCATTGAAATTGGAAAAACAGCGTGAAGGTGATGCGCATAAAAAATTACATCAGAACGGAGCACTGCAGCCTTTACTCATACAAGCCGTAGACAGCAGAATTACGTCAGAGAAGGGCTGTGACCTAAAACCGAAGAAATTTATTTATTTATTATTTATAAGAAATTTATTCGGTAAGTCTACTTCACCTGGGTCGCGCGAGGAAATACATCAGTAAACCCAACAACATGCAAGTGAGAAAAAAAAACAAAAAAGCAAAAAAAAGCAAAACAGACTAAGTATACAGTATTTCTGAAAATAACAAAACTGTGGCTTTCTATTATAACAAAACTAAAGTGCACAAAACAGCAAAAATTCAAGAATCAATAAAGTAATGAATCAAATTCTCAATATTAGACGCAGCCATTACATCCCTATAGAGAGCTGGTTCTGATCAATAAACGTGCAAGGGAGAAAAAAATACTTAAGCACATTGGTACAGCACTCTAGGGCTATGATTTTATTATTGTGGTCTCTTCTAGATGACAAGTAATGCCGCTGCTTAATAAGCATTGTCTTTTCAATATCATTTTTATTTTGATGCATATTGTGAAGAAAATTTAGCCTCGGGATTTTTCTCCTTGAAGAGAGAGTTTTACAGCCCAACCCTTCCCGTATATCAGACCCTCTGACAGTGTAGCCATAATTTCCAGTTACGAAGCGTGCTGCCTGTTTCTGCACCCATTTTATTTTATCTATTAGGTTTCTTTGTGTACGGATCCCATGTTACGCATGCATATTCTAAAATAGGTCTAACGATTGTCATATACAAGTTAGCTTTCAGTTAAGAAGGAGATTTTTTTAAAATATCATGAGCAAAATTAAGGAGAAGGTAAGCTTTCGCGGTAATTAGGGTAACATGATTGGACCACTCAAGCGTTTGTGAAAACGTTACTCCAATGTATCCGCTATATTCGGTGTTATTTATGGCACCATTAATTATGCTATATGAACTGGGGAACTTTTTATTTCTCTTCGTGAACTGCACATGGTAACATTTTCCGGTATTCAGAGTCATACACCCCCGTTTGCACCACATAGACACTTTTTCTAAATCGCACTGCAGAACAGACATATCAGCACAGCATTAACCAGACGTACTGACTTTCAATTCCTGGTTTAGTTTCTCTGAAAAGTCGCATTTGTATTGCTTTCCTGAAGGGGAGTTCGCAAGACCACTTATTCAAAAGGAAAGTCTCAGTAGTGTTTCGAACTTTACCAGATAAAAAGACTGATTTCAATTTCGTCCTTCCCCATAAAAAATAGATATGCTAAATGACAGCCGTGCATAGTTGTTTTTTTTTCTAAAAATAACTTCCTTCTGTTTAAAGCCTGGGGACACTGAAATAAGCAGCTGCATTATGCTTAAAACTTTTTCACTATGGTCAATAAATAAACATTTATGTGCCTAGCTGCCATTATCTTATTTACCGCAAGAGCTCCACAATCACTGTGTAAAGAGGTCATCAACGTTTTTGTTTCATTGATGTTTTCACGGACAATTTGTGGAGTTGGAGGCAGTATTGAAGGAGTTCTCTGTTTACTTATAGCGTTTTAAAGAAGAATTGGGCCCGGAAATTTGCGCACTAGTTTTTCCTTGTGCTCAAACACCCCTCCCGTTTTAGCGTTGATATGAAGTTTTGGGTATCTTTTTCAGGTCGATGTCTGTTTTAAATAACAGGGCCAGGTCGCCATTACAGTAATATTACGCCGAAATGGCTACTTTACGACGTTTTCTTGGGATGAAATTTTCAGCTGTGCAGCCTGGCTAGTCTCTGGCTACTTCCACTGCTACTTCCACGGCTACTTCCACTGCTACTTCCACTTTGACTTAGCAAGGAAGCTCTATATCAAAGCTTAACTGTCTTCTTAGACGTTGCACACGCATCGTACCTGCCAGGGGCCATGACGTGCATCGACGGAACACTTCGATTGCTTATGAATTTTACATAGGTGCGCGGCACCACTTTAAAGGCGGGCTCTCGACTCGAGGCTAGCGTGATGCATGATCGAAAAACGCCTTACGTCTACTTCCTCCATGAGTATTGTTACGTTAGGCGAAGCATGCACTGATATGCGCATAAGAAGGAAAAAGAAGAATCCCGGGTGTTGGCGAATACGACGACGACGTTCAAGCAATTTCGGCTGCTGCCTGCAGGAAAGGCTTGTCGTGTGACCCCCGTAACATCTTCGTGGAGGTGCTTTCGCTCCTCTTGCCACAGCTCCTCGTATTTCCGCACCAGAAACCTGTATTTGCGCAGCGGATGCCATTTTCCCGAGCTTACCCCACCGACTGCCACCGTAAGCATGGCATCCCAGGAGGCATCACCCGCTACGCAAACTCCATCTGCCCCCATGGTCCTAATCAAAATCCACCATCCGCCTATATTTAACGGCGAAGACAAGACAGATGTTGAAGATTGGCTCGATCAATACAATAGGTGAGGCAAGAACAAGGGTGGGATGCTAGCACAATGCTTGCCAACATCATCTTCTAGCCTGAACGGCGAAGACCGGGTTTACCAACCACGACCCACAGATGCCTACTTGGGACATCTGCAAACAAAAACTTCAGGGTTTGTAAGGCAAGCCGATTGGGCGCGCTCTAGCCGCCAAAAAGAACCTGGCTACTCGTGCTCAACCGTCTTCCGAATCATACCTCGCCTACATACAGGACGCCCTCGCCCTGTGTCGAAAGGTGAATACCTCCATGACCCAAGATGATAAAATGAGCCACATACTTAATGGTATCGCTCATGACGCATTAAGCATACTTCTCTGAAAAGACTGCTCTACGGTGGACTAAGACCTGCAAGTCTGTCGTCATTTCGAACAGGCAAAGCAGCGCCGAATCGTCCATCGGTTTTCAGCGCCTTCCCAACACGGCGACAACATCCTCATGTGGCGATTTGCCCACGTTACAGCAGCCTTCAAGTCAGAATAACCTCACTACCATCGTCCACAGGGAAATTGAGGCCTTGACTCCTGTTACACATACGTCACCTCTTGCAGAGACAACAATAGCTATGATACAGGCTGTCGTCCGCAAAATATTGGCGAATGTGGGCCTCGTCTCCAGTCCTACCACGCCACCCCCTGCACCACTGCCAATACCAGTGGTTGCTGCTGCTGCTACAAACCCGCCCTACACACCGCGCTACCCTACCCGCAATCCTGTGGATGGCGCACATATGACGATAGGCCTATTTGCTTCTTCTGCTGTCGGGCTGGCCTTACGTCTGGCTATTGCAGCAGCCGTCCGGCTCTCCTTTCTATCTTCTATACGACCGTGAACCTCTGCTTCCTTTTAACAGCCTGCTTCCGTCGGTCGCCACTGCCAGCTCATATGCTCGTGACGTCAATGCCATAACCCGAGCTGATGCTGCCCGCGTTGCTGCTCGCAACCTACTCGCAGCCTCCCAGCACTCCCAGAAACATCGCTATGATTCCTGTCATCGCAACACATGTACAGCATATTTGGACCCCAGCTTGCCGCGTTGGCCTCTCGAAAAAACTTTTGCCCCGTTATACTGGATTCGACCATATTTTACAAGTGACTCCAGTGACATACGAAATTGCGCCCTTGCATCCCGCACGCCATACCTCTACACCACGCACCGAGACGGTCTATGTTGCACGCCTCAAGCCGTGCTACGCGGACCCTGGTTTGGGCGCTAGTACGCACCAGAACGGTGTTTTTCAGACGGCGGGGTAGTGATAGGGTAGTGATACATTAGGCGGTGCATGCACTCATATGCGCATAAGAAAAGAAGCAGAAGAAGACTCTCGTGAGTTTTAGTGAAGACGAAGTTCAAGCAGAGTCGGCTGGTGCCTGCAGAAAACGTCTGTTGTTCGAAAGCCTTGTCTTCAGTGTCCACCCTCTGCTCCAAGCTGAACTACCGGTAGTTCAGCTTGGAGCAGAGGGTGGAATATAAAGGAAAAACGGCATTCGTAAACCAGACGGTCTCTATGAATTCAATGTTATGACTTTTGAATTATGTAATGCGCCTGCCACATTCGAGCAGCTCATACGTGTTCGAAAGTGGCAAATTTGTGGATGTTGTTTGGACGACTTAATTTTTGGCAAACCATTTAGTGAGCCCAATAGGCGTCTGGAAATCGTGCTTGATAGCATGGAACGAGATGAACTTGTACTGAATTCGAAGAAATGTAGTTTTGGGGATCGTGAAATAATTGTTCTTGGTCACTCAGTCGACAAAGAATGTGTTCGCCCAGATCTCAAGAAAATTGAAACTGTCAAAATTTTATGGTGCCCCAATCAGTAAGAGAGCTGAAGAGATTTTTAGGTCTATGCTCGTACCTTTGACGCTTGATACCACGTTTTGCAGATATCGCTTACTCACGTGTCTGCTGCATAAATATGTACCGTTCAATTCGACCAGCGAATATGACGCAGCTTTCCGTCATCTCAAATTCGCTGTACAGAGCTTCCGCTCCTATCTGTAGTGGAATGTTTTCACCGCCGTGACCCACCACTATTCACTTTGCTGGCTCGTGACCACTGTGGGCGGCTCGCTCGATGGAATTTATGTCTACAAAAGTTTAATTTTACTGTGGTGCATAAAAACGGCCTTAAATACTCAGATGCTGATTGTCTTTTGCGTTTGCCGCTTCAAACGGCTTTTGAGGCGCAGACAACGTCGATGAATTCTTAGCTTCACTTTCACATACCATCGCCGATCTTCGAGTTTACTGAACTGAGCAACGCAAACACCAAACAATAACCCCTATGTTTGATTCCGCCAAAGATTCTATGAAGAACACTTTTTGCATTCGCGAAGGATAGCTTTACAAGAAGAATTTCGCCTCTGGG
>JAJIZL010051985.1:12740-23089 GCA_023969395.1 Amblyomma maculatum
AGCGATTTCCTTGGGAATCAGTAAGAATACGTATTGAAGCAGTTCCGATGCGAGGCACTCCTGACAAGGCGCCCCAAATCGCGAGGAGTTCAGCATGAAGAGGGATACCTTGAGGTAGGTGGCAGGCATAAGCGCCTGAAAGGGAAGAGTTGTCAACGCATATCGCTCTTGTCGGTGATGGGCAGCGAGGAGCTCCCTGAGAATGACAAAATCGCGGTTTATAGGTCGGCGATGGAGGCGTGTGACTACTGACATTTCCCAAGGGGGAATAGATGCATATAGGGCTGATGTTTTGTCGTTACGCTGTTCATCCCAGCCCAGCAGTCGACGCCCTTGGACAGTGTTCTCTAGACGTATTCGATGACGCGTCTGTGACTCGGTACCGATGGTAGTGAGCGGTGGAAGAGCGGCCAAACGCTCAAGTTCGGCTATAGGAGTTTTCTTAGGTGATTGATTGAATGTCCTTTATTGAATGGGAAGGCTCATGGCCATGGACGGGGATAAAGGGGAGCAGGCATAATCTTCATTGTTTAGGTCGTCACTCGAATCACATTGCTCTAACCTGGCCACTAAGCGAGCCATACCTTGCAAATATCATAGACCGGTAATAGTGCGTAGTGTTGCGCGATGAAGGCGTTCGACCTTAGCGAAGTCAGTATTCGACAGTTGGAGGACGGGTGTGCCATAGAGGATTTTTCCGACAGCCGCTGCTCGGTCCATCGCACGGCAGACATGTTGCCGTGCCGGTTGGACAGGCGACAAATAGTGTGTAGCAGTGCTGGCAGCTTGAGATGGGCAGGCCAAGAATGCGGATTTGCCCATTTGAGGAGGGGATGGTGTTGCCTTCGATGTGAAGATGGATCTGCATGCTGGGGTTGGTTTTATGTTTTCCGTAGATACTAATCAATTCTGTTTTATGTGGTACGAGTTCGAGGCCAATTTTGGTTAGTGTATCTTCAAAACAAAGACGAGCCGCCTGAAGTTCAGTCTGCATAGAATATTTGTCTGCGTAATCCGCTGCCTCAGTCCAGACGGTAATATAATCGGCATATATAGGGAATCTTGCGCTTGTGCTGATTTCCAGATTCTCGACGACGCGTGTAATGGCCAAGTTGAACAGTATGGGTCCGAAAATGGAGCCCTGAGGTACACCCCTACCCAAGTAATAGGTTTTCGACACCCATCCCGGAGGTTTGCCATGTAGCTGAATGGGTCTAGATGACAAAAAAATTGCGGATCCAGATTTGGGCACGAGTACTAGAAAAGCGTTTGGCGAGTTCCTCCAGGATAACCTCATGGCGAACATTGTCAAAGGCTTTGTGTATATCGACAGCCAGGAGATAGTCAGGTAGCAATTTACAATGATCCCTATTCAGAACTCTTCACAAAAGCCAAGGGCAGTCATGTATTCCGAGGCTAGGGCGGAAGCCGGCTTGAGCTGGATGAGATCCAGGACTGACGTATTCAATGCAGTAACTAATTCTGGTATGCAGCAGGCACTCGATAAGTTTACAGAGCTGTGAAGTCAGGGCGACTGGGCGCAAATTACTAGGAAGTCGAGGGTTTTTGCAAGGTTTAGGGATAGGAAGAATAAGAGAAAGCTTGAGATTTTCCGGTACCGTTCCGGTCTTCCAGGAAGAATTAATGATGTCGAGAAGGGCTTCCTGGGCTGCCGAGTCGAGATTGCGAAGCTCCTGCGAACAGTCTTGGTCATGCCCGGGTATGGCGCGAGCTTGGCCTCTTCCGACGCTGCTTGCAGTTCTCCGTTTGGGAATGGGCTTCCCCCCTGGCCATAAACCCTCCGTTGTGGTATCAGCCTATTTCCGGCCAGGTAACGTCATGGCAGAACCCTGTACAGGCTCCCTGACCTTGAAAACTCAGCACACCCTTATCCTATTCTTATCGGCGGAGATTTGAATGCACATCACGCAGCGTGAAGCTCATCTCAGCCTAATCAACGTTGTAAACACCTTTATGACGCCCTTCACCAAACTCTTACTCCGCACAACTAACCTAACGCGCCCACCCGTATCGGTCTCCATCCTCTCAAGCGGACACTATACTGGACCTTACATTCTCATCACCGCGTCTTCTTCGGCGCTGCGAAGCACTTTCTAATTCTTGGGGTAGTGATCACTTGCCCATTTTGCTCCCTCTCAATCGTAAATGTCTTCGCGTTCGGACACCATGATCGTTTTTCAACAGGGACAAGTTTCGTGCTAATACTACGACCCCCTTCTCGGATATTGACTCCTTTCTGTCTGTACTCCGAGATGCCCGCACTCAAGCTCTCGAATATGTCCCCTGTAACGATTGCACAGTTGGCATGGATGCTACCCTGGCTAACCTTTGGCGTCGCGCAGATCACCTCACGCAACATTTTCAGACATGCGGAAAAAGTCACAAAGATCTCGTGCTTCTTCGACGACAATTCAAGCTTATCCGGGCATACCAGCTGCACCTGCAAAGTGAGGCTTGGAACTCTACATGCGACCGTCTTGGACAAGCACCGGGCCTATCACAACTTTGGCGCATCTTTCGTGGCCGTGGAGCCCCACGCGGAGCCCCACCTCTGGACAGGACGGTGGAAACACCGGAAGTGGACTTGTCGGCTCTTAAGCTTGTGGGAAGCCAGGAGGGTTTAACGAAGCGATGGAAAAAGCGAAAGCACAACAGAAAGCTGAAGCTAAGAATAGCGGAATTCACGGCAAAAGCCGAGGAGCACGGTTTATAGTTAACAAAGCAGAACTGGAAACAGTTTAGCAACACGCTCAGTGGGACGCTAGGTACGGCAAAGACGTGGTGCACATCTTTCAAGGCACAGATGAAGAGCTGATTTAGAAGATGAAGCTCAAATATACCCGGGAGCCACGGACAGGCCCTACAGAAGAAAAGACGAGTACCTGGATAGACCCATCACCAAACAGGAGGTCTATGCAGCCGTGATAAAGGCTCAAAAGAACGCGGCTGCGGGGGCGGATAAGATTAACAACGCTCTGATTCGGAACCTTAATGGCGAAGCAATACGGGAGCTCACACACCTGATGAACAAGAACTGGGCGGATGATACGGTGCCGGAGGAATGGAGGCACGCGGACGTGGTCATGATCTCTAAGCCAGGGAAGAAACTGGCAATAGAAAATCTGAGACGGATCTCGATAACGTCTTGTCTCGGCAAACTCTATGAGCGGGCGGTCATCGAAAGGCTGCAGAATTACATGGAAGACAAAGATCTATTTCCCCAAACCATGTTCGGCTTCCGAGCGAACAGGGAGATTGCTCGTCTGAGGGCACAGGGGGAAAGAAAGCTGCAAATGAGCCGAAACAGGCTTTAGAGAAACAGAGGCAGGTGCAAACAGCACCATTAAATCTAGTACCAACATCAAATCAGACACAACTGACGACGCTGAATGCTCCCACCATCAACAGCGACAGTTATGCAACAATGGCAACATTGAAAATGACGCTAGCAGAGATGATGCAGCAGATCACGCAAAAAATTACACAGCTAGAGGTTATTGCTGGACGCCAAGCTTAAAGCTATGGAAACAAGAATAAATGCCAGAATGGACGAGAAGCTAGCCCAACTCGATGCTGAGATGGACAAGAAGGTAGCGCAATACAAACGTTAAGGAGAAGGTCGAAAAAGTATACTATAGGCAGGGGTTAATAGCTCAAGGTAACCAGGCCGCAACTCAAACGACTGCCTCAAAGAACTAATTATTGATAGCAAAAGTCGGGCGGATACAGAACGATAAGATATATGGCAGCGGACCTGCAGAGGCTTCCGCAAAAAGCAGGGCCTCCTTAAGCAATACGCAGAAGCCAAACTGATACCTCCGGACGTCATAAACACAAGACGTCCTGCTACAGCTAAAGGAGGAAGTCATCCAGAAAGCAACGAAGGCAAACGAGGGCGTCGTCATGGCCTTAGACGTCAAAGGTGCTTTTGACAACGTGAGCCATGGCGCGGTCCTCGAAGGGCTTGAGAAGCTCGGCTGTGGGAAGATCTCTGACTATGTCAGGGCATTCCTGTCGAACCGGACGGCCACGCTGCGACTGGCGAAATCCAATCCGAAACGTTCCACGTTCCCAACAAGGGCACGCCGCAGGGGTCAGTCATTTCACGGCTGCTATTCAATGTAGCAATGATAGGGCTGGCCAGAAAATTAGAGAACATCGAAGGAATCGGTCATGCGTTGTATGCGGACGATATAACAATTTGGACTAATACGGGATCCCTCGGAAAGAACGAGGAGAGGCTGCAAGCGGCGGCCACCTGCGTGGAAAAGTACGTCCTGGCGCGGGGACTGTCATGCTCGACAGAAAAGTCGGAGCTGATAAGAATCTAGAGAGGCAGCAAAATAAAACAGCAGATCGCAGCAGAACCGGGACTCTGAATACTGTACCACGGGGCAGAAATACCAGAAAAGAACATGGTGCGGATATTGGGGATGTGGATACAGTCGAACCAGCGCAGTACCGACACCCTAGCGCTGCTAAAAACGGCGTCACAGGTAGCGAAAATGATAAGAGTAACCGGGAAAAGACATGGGCTAAGGAAGGAAGGCACCCTCAGGCTGGTGGGGAGTCTGGTGGTAGGCAGAGTGACCTACAGCTTGCCCTACCAGGCTCTCAACCAGTTTCAAACTATGCAATCGGACGCCATGATAAGATCGGCGTATAAGACAGCACTAGGCCTCCCCGAAACGACGTCAATGGAGAAGCTCTTATCTCTGGGGCTCCATAACACTTTCGAAGATCATAAGGAAGTCCTACTGCACATGCAGAAAATACGACTTGCCCAGACAATGACTGCAAGGGCCCTCCTATAAAGGTCTCGCTGAGGGATGTTGAAGGAATGTGCAACATTCCAGATGAGACACGCACGATAAGGGTAGCCCCGATGCCAAGAAACATGGACCCTCGACCTCACGCGGATAGACGCGAGGCAAGGGTGAAAGCTTTGGAAAGAAGTCTCGAGAAGAAGGGAGTGATGTATGTGGACGCAGCCACATACGGAAAGGACAGACAGAAGGCATTTGCGACGGTGGTCAACTCCAGACACAAGGAGGCTGCAAGCGCATCGATCAGAGTCTGCTCTGTAACGGAAGCGGAAGAAGTCACCGTGGCTCTAGCGGTGGCAGAAGGCTTTCGTAAAAGACGGTCGCTAACAATTCTAAGCGACTCTCAAATGGCTTGCCGGAATTTTAGAGACGGCAGGGTGCACATGGCCGCCATGCCTATACTCCTTGAGGCGGCTTGTGATGAAATAAACACTGAAGGAGTGTGCAGACCTATACAGCACAGTACCATATGGGTGCCGGGACATGCAGGAATGGCGGGGAATCAAGAGGCGGATCGGGTAGCTCTAGGATATGTACGGTGCCGAGCTTCCGGACCATCCGATCTCGAAGAACCTACGCCGGTGCCTTGTGAGCACGCGGCGATACTTGCCTATTATAGGGGGGCGAGACGTAGATACGCGCCACCACATAAAGATCTCAACAAAGTAGAAGCGGGTATATGGCGAAAACTACAGACAGGGACGTTCCGCCCTTATGCCCGTGGTGTGGTGGAAAACGCAGAATGTATCATAACATGGACGTGCCAAAAGCTTGACGAGGTAAACGTCATACAAGACCCTACTGCGGAGCAATGGGATGCAATGCTGGCCAGCGACTGCTGTGAAGACCAACTAGGTCTTATACAGCGTGCTCTACGGGCGGCGAAAACAAGTGGAGCCCTGGAATAAAGACACCAACCGGTGCTGAAGGCTCTACAAAAGGAGAAACCGCGAAGAATACCCTGATCAAATAAAGTTATTCAATCAATCAACCCCTGTTGGGTGCCGCGGCTGCCAAGCGATATACTATAAGATTCTAGGGTTTCAAAATATAGTTTGGCTGTTCGACCTGTGCGAAAATCGCTTTCGTAGTTGAAGGTGAAAGCTCTGATAAGCCTCTGAATACCCATGATTGCATCCCCGAGAACTGTCACAAATACCAAAATTCCCCCGCCGGGGTGGTGCGGTGGTAAGACGCCCGACTACTGTCCGGAGTTCCCGGGTTCGAACCCGACCATGGCGGCTGCGTTTCGATGGAGGCGAAACGCAGCCGCGAAACGCGTTCAGGTGTTCACACAGCAAGTGTGACAGATATTGCGCCTTCCCCTTCCTGTGAACCAATTATTATTATTAATACCAACAATCGCGGTATTCTGCGTCTTATCCAGGCATCCCTAATTCGCCTTTTATTTGGCGCTTCCTCAAACGCCGCACGACACAGCATAAGAAGCAGACGCAGTAAAGCAGGAATTCAGCAGTGTTCATAGTTTACAAGGAAAGGTACAGCATCTCTCACACTACTCCGCAGACACCTGAGCCACGCCATAAAGGAAGCGCGGAAGCTGCGAATGAAAAAAATGCAAAATATTTTAGGGTCTTTTAGATGTCTATTAAGAGGAGAGCGGCGAAGTCCTACAGGGGGGAGGGGGGCTGGGACGGTAGGTCAACGGCGCTTGTGGGGGGGCTAGCCAGCTATCGAATTTTCATCTGTTGTAGGCCTTCATTGCACCAGGTGGTGGACGAAGGCTGTTGCGGCGCGCGTCTTTCTCAGTCTTCTTTTTTCTTTCTTTACTTTCTCTCTTCTTTCCGTATAATGCAGCGGAGGTGCCTCAGTTACAGAGCCAGTAGCACGCCGGGGCATTTTCGTTTCTTCCTTCCCTCGGTCGCGAAGCGTCTTCGAAGCAGGCTCGATGACGCGACTTATAATGCAGGAAAAGGAAGGCGCGGCATCACGTTTTCCGGCTAGTGCAATTCGGAGGGTAAATCATCGCTCCTGTCACGTGGAGCTCCTCGGCGAGGGAGAGGAACGCGCATCGAAGCTGTGTTGTTGCGGCTGTAGGATGAAAAAAACTGATTGATTTATAGAAAGGGAAACGCGCGGTAACTGCCTCATTTGTTTTCTGTGGACGCCTCAACAGCGCTGTAAGAGAACGGAGGAAGGCGGGAGTGAAAGTGGAAAGAGGAAGGAGGAACCGTAGTGGCGGGCTACGGTGTAATTTCGACCATCTGGAGATCTTTAACATGCGCTGACATCGCACAGCACACGGACGCCTCCTCGTTTCGCCTCCATCGAAACGCAGCCGCCGAGGTCGGGTTCGAACCCGGGTACTCCGGCACAGTAGTCGGGCGTCTTACCACTGCACCACCCCGGCGGGGCGCTGTAGGAAGAAGGATAAGAAAATGCACGGGCCTGCTAAAAGTAGAGAAAAGGAAAAGAAGAGGGAGAGAAAGACGCGCGCCGCAACAGCCGTCGTCCACCACCTAAGCGGTGGCGGGTGTATTGACGACCTACAACAGATAAAATATGGGGGCCAGCTAGCCCCCGCCGCAAGCAGCGTTGACCTGCCGTCCCAGCCCCGTAGCGCCAGGAGCAGCCACCCATCGGAGCAGAGTGGATGCTCTCCACATATGCTCCGCGGAAACGCCATGATAGCAGCAGCAAGACCTTAAGTGGGCTTCTTGCCATTTCTGAGAATTCGAAGTTGATAGCGACCGCCGCAATGCTAACCCTAACGAAGAGTATGGCACACGCGTCCGGGAAGCCAGCACCGCTTGGCACACTGACGGCATGGCCGCACCGCTGACTATGTTCGTCGCAGCACATTCGTTCGGACTCGAGCTCAGATCGCCTTAGAGCCGTGTAGCTTGAAACACACGAAAAACACACCATGGGAGCAGGAAATTAAACATAAGTACCCCAAAAATGACACCTTGTGGCGCATTGCTACGCAGCTCGAAGATGCTAGGATTAAGAGAGTCGGAGCGTCGAACAGCCGCGAGGCAAGGACTCAGCACAACTACCCAGTCGGCAACACCCAGCTCCGCGGAGAGCCCTGCCGCTTCCATTAAGGAGATGAAGACCTCGCCAATGAAGCAAGACTGTAAAATTGTCCAAGAGAGGATTCTAGATTATGTTCGCACCTATGAAAATCGTGTAGACATAGCGGAAGACTGTCACGCTTCGCACAGAAACTAGGGGAACAGGATGAACTCGGCAAAGGAAAGAACCATCGTAACCAACATAGATAAGCCCAACCTGGAGCCTGTTACCGACACCTGCTTCCCCACAAGAAAAGGAAACCAAGTGTTTCCAGGGATACATGCTCTGGCCTCACACTTATCCGGAATATAGAAGAGTGTCAATGAACCCACACCAACAAAAATTTTGGTAGCGACGAATAGATTATCCAAACAAAGGTGTACATAAAGGAGTACAGCAGACGCCTACGTAATGCTAAATTGACCGACTGGCACAAGTTCAGAGAACGAGCACAGGACCCCGAGATCATCAACTTGCAAAAATTGGCAGCGGAGATTAAAAAAATCCGTAAGAAGAACACAAAAAAGTAACGTCACGGAAGACTTCCCGATTGTAGACGCACACTTACTCCATCTGTGGGACGCACGCAAGATGTCCAAATTATGGAGAAAGCACAAAAATAACAAGAAGTGAAAGAGAATTGCGCAAAGCAATAAAGAAATCAGCTAAAAAGCCCTTAAACCTACGCGCAATTGTAACTAAATCTGCGAAAGCTTAAATGGAATTTTCAGCGGTGTCAAAACATAGGCATTGCTGAGGCATCTTAATGACCAAGAAACTAAGAACAAAGTACGACACTACAAAGGCTAGTACATCAGTTTCAAGGAACCGACGAGCAAGTCATCGACCACCTTTGGTCAAAATGTGTGGGGAACACATACCACCATGTCCGATGCAATACACGGTAGAAGACAACCATAAGCTAGACACCCAGATAACACACAGGGTACATGCAGCGCAAGATCATTTGTCAAGAATACAGCCCTAGGCAAGGATCAGATTGCCAACGCGATAATTAGAAACCGAAACGGCAATCAAAACCAGATCTAAACGGAAGTTATCAACAAACTCTGGGACCATCATACATTTCCCGAAAATGCGGGAATGCTGAGATAATGATTCCCAAACAAGGACAATCACCTAACCTGTATAATTCCTACCCATTTCACTGACCTCTTGCGTGGGGAAGATTTACGAAGTTAAGAGAAGGCTGAGTAACTTTCTGGAAGACAATAGCCTGTTTCTAGACACGATGTGCGGCTCCAGGTTCAGACTCTGTACACATGGCATCCTACTGCAGCTCAGAAGACTCTCATAGATAGACTAACGGTAAACAAAGCATCAACTGGCCATAAATTTGAAGGGTGCACTTGACAACTTTAGCCGCGAAGAAATAATCAGGGAACGTTCAGCAACGAATTGCAGAAAAAAGATTCTTCGAATATGTCAAGGCTTTCGTAAGGAAGAGAACAGCCAGCATTGGGATTAACAACATAGTCTGAAACGAGAAAAACCCGCAACAAGGGCACTCACAGGGTTCCGTTATATCTCCAGTACTGTTTAACATCGCCATGATAGGGACAGCAAGAATACTCAGGAGCAAACAAAACAGAGCATACAATCTACGGAGACGAAGTAACAGCATGAACCCAGAAGGGTTTTACTGGAGAAAAAAATAGTAGAGGGCACTTTGGGCCACAAAAGTGCGATTAGGTGAAAGCCATTATAGCGCGATAGATCGTAGCCATCCACTACGGTACCTCTATCTCCCCTCTCGTCTTTCACTCCACCTTTCATTCTTCCTTTATGGCGCGGTACAAGTATCCCCGGAGAATTGTGACAGATACTGCCTTTTCTATCCTGTAAATCTATTTCAAACGCCGCTGATGCCTGCTTTACTAACGGCTCCTGGACATCTGTGTGTGCTTGTGTTTGCTGTCGAGAATTACGCGTCCCGCAACGCTGCGTGACGAGCGAGTTACTTGGGCTGTCTTATGGGCTTCAATTAGTTCAGGTAGCATGTAAAAGTTTTCATCTGCAGTAGCCAATCTGATTTGGCGTGTACCGGCAAGCCAAGGGCCGCTTTGCATGCTATTCTAGGTATGCTATTAAGTGCATCTTCGTCCCTACGACGCAGATGATAGTACGGGCAGGCGTACATGATTCTACTTATCATGAAGGCTTCAATGATACTGCACAGGTCGGTTTATCTCATACCCCTGCGACATGTAGCAATGCGCCTCACCAGGCCACCTATCTGGTGCGCCATGACAGGTAGCAGGCGTATAGCTTCTGTGTTCTGCGTATTATTCTGAGAACTGTGATCGTGGCTGCCGGGGTATCAGATGGTTGTCAATGTGTAACTGGATAGGTTCTCCAAAATCTTATTGTGCCTGTGAAGCTTGTTTGTTCATATTGTTACGAAGCGGCAAGCCGATGAAGACAGGAGACAGAACATGACCG